>VDFB02328801.1:0-68934 GCA_007258455.2 Sequoia sempervirens | reverse complement strand
AGTGACTCAACATCTAAATTCAAGCTCATCTCTCTATCCTTTTATCAATTTGCATACTTAAATCACTATACAATTATCCCTATCCTATTCTTATTCACACACATCTATACATTTACCTTATTTTCCCATTTATCACATTCACCAATGGGTATGCCCTCATTTATCCATTAGCCACCTGGAATTTATTGTTAGCCACTTAGATTTAACTATTAACCCATTCTAGGACACTTCTTCAATTGCAAGGGTGACCTCATGGTCACAAACCTATTCCCTTTCATTTTAAAATTCAAAATTCAAACTTTTGGCTAAGTGGCATCATTCACCCACTTTGAGTTGACTAAACACATCTTTGGCATAATTTGATGATATACGCTAGCATTAATAACATACAATATATTCATTATAATCATGAAAACATTCATTTATCTTATAGCATTGGAGAAATTAATAGTGAGACATTTTGATTCAATGCAATAAAAATGAGTAAAAAATTTGAACATCTAGAGTGCTTGCCAACTATTTTTAATCTTGTTTCACTTTTTGGGGATTGATCTAGGAGAACTTGCCTCCCCATGAGAAATCAACAACCCTTATGATATTTCTAAATACCACCAAGTCCCTAGATATTCAAGAGTAGATCAAAGATAAACATTCATACCCTTATCAACCCTCAATTATCAAATACCCCTATCAACCCTTAATTATGTTAGGTTGATTGTGTTTGATTGATTGCATTTACTTAATTATCCTAGGTTAACTTCATAAATAAACTTTTTTTTTTCTTTATATTTTGTTGAGCCCAACCAATCCTACACTTGATCCAACCTTCTTTTTAGGGTTTTACATTATTAAGGTTTTCAAATCTACAGTTTTCTAAGTTTACATTCTATTTTCAAATTTGAACTTTATTATACATCCTTGTATGTCATTGATACATTTTTTTATTAGGTTTTGCATTTTTTATATTAAGATATAGTAAATTATATTCACTTGCAATTTGATGTGTAAATCTATTGTATTGTTAGAATGAGTACTTGAATGATCATGAGGTGTTGAGGGAAATATTGTTTTCATTAGTATTCTTTGGAATGCTTGGGATATTGTTGTAATGGCATTTAATAAAGAAGGTCATCAATGGGAGTCACACAATCATTGCCATCAATGAAATTGACCATCTCTCACATGTAATGCTTGGGAGTTACATTGGGAGAAGTGGATCATCTTTCCATAATGTTATGGGTTCCTACTTAGTTGATATATTCATAGTGGAGGGCTAGTTTTGGGAATTTGTGCTCTCGATGAGTTATTGGTCAAATACATTATCTATTCATGGATTCTATCTTGAGTGCTATCATAATTACATGTTGGGGTGGTTCATGGTTTTAAACTATCAAGAATGGTTTTTGTGGCAATTAGTTTGGGGAAACCACTTACATGGTTTTATCTTCCCATTGCTTTGTAAATTGGAGGAATTATATGGAGGTTTCATGGGTTATGCAAGTGTACTTAAGGCCTTCAAGGGCTCGAGACAGGTTTGGTTGAAGGAGATTTTATCTTTGAATCAATAAAGTTTCAATTGCTCAATTCATATTTTACTGTTTTTCTTGTGTTTTCTGCCCGTGCACAAGCCATTCAAGCATTTTTGTATAAAAACTTTATGTAGAAACGTTATTACATGTCTTGACATTATTTCAAGAGTGGAAGGTGTGGAGAACTGGGTTTTGAAATAAAATGAAGAGTTAAAGGTCTAAAAATGGTGGTTTTTTTTCACTTGAAAATAGAGTTTTTACCCTAGGGTTTGCAAAAATATCTGAGATACTAGAAGTTTCTTTGTTTTCTAAGCATATTGGGGCCTAAATAAAGGTGTCTAAGGTGGTGGTAGAGTCTGAAAGGTTGTGGAAATGCTACATCCAATAAACCCTCAAGAATTACACTAAAATAAATGAGTCTATGTTATTTCTCATATATGTTGTGTAACTTGAATATGGGTGTTTGAATCAGTCATGTATTCGTCTAGTCTTTTGGAAGATTGTGGAGTAATTGGACAAAAACTAGTTTCTCACTATTACAAGGGTTTAAGGGGGGTTAAAGAGGGAATGTGTATTTAGTTTATTGTCAATTTTTAAGAGAGTTTTGGACTATCCAAAGAGGTCAAAATAATCTTGTTAGATGCCTCAAATAGGTAGGTTGCAAAGAATTTGTGATTGTTCCCTTGTGTCTGCATCAATTTTTCGCCTAATTTCACTCGGTCCAATATAGCTTAGAGTGATTCGGCGTATTTGGGTCCAAGATAGGACCATCCCTAGCGTAAATGTACCCATCTGGATGTGTTGGAACAGTTTGTTTGGTCGTACGAGTTGTGGAATGAAAGTTGTACCACTTTGCAACTTTACACTGCTTGCATCTGGCAACTTTTCCCTCCACTGAAAAGTCATCACCACAGGAAAATACCTTCGAGATAGAAAAAACTGAGAGAGGTTTTTGTAGATGGTCCCAACATGATCCCATAGCCTCAGACGAAGAGTCTGTAAGCATCACGGTCTCTGAGAAATATCCCTTCAAAGATTGCTGCCTTTTAGCACTTTGGATTCTTAAGGGAAATCGCTGGTCCAATGTAGCTCAAAGTGATTCAACATATTTGGGTGCAAGAGAGGACCATCCCTAGCATAAACATACCCATCCAGACGTGTTGGAACAGTCTGTTTGGTCGTATGAGTTGCGGAATGAAAGTTACACCACTTTGCAACTTTACACTGCTTGCATCTGGCAACTTTTCCCTCCACTGAAAAGTCATCACCACAGGAAAAATCCTTCGAGATAGCAAAAAATTGAGAGAGGTTTTTTTAGATGGTCCCAACATGATCCCATAGCCTCATACGAAGAGTCTATAAGCATCACGGTCTTTGAGAAATAGCCCTTCAAATATTTATTCCTTTTAGCACTTTGGACGCTTAAGGGAAATCGCTGGTCCAATGTAGCTCGAAGTGACTCAGCGTATTTGGGTGCAAGAGAGGACCATACCTAGCGTAAACCTACCCATACAAATGTGTTGGAATAGTCTATTTGGTCGTACGAGTTGAGGAATGAAAGTTGCACCACTTTGCAACTTTACACTGTTTGCATTTGGCAACTTTTCCCTTCACTGAAAAGTCATCACCGTAGGAAAACGCCTCCGAGATAGCAAAAACTAAGAGAGGTTTTTGTAGATGGTCCCAACAAAATCCCATAGCCTTAGACGGAGAGTCTGTACGAATCATGGTCTTTGAGAAATAGACCTTCAAAGATTTCTGCCTTTTAGCACTTTGGACTCTTAAGGGAAATCGCTGGTCCAATGTAGCTCGGAGTGATTCGGCGTATTTGGGTGCAAGAGAGGACCATCCCTAGTGTAAACGTACCCATCCAGACGTGTTGGAATAGTCTGTTTGGTCGTACGAGTTGCAGAATGAAAGTTGCACCACTTTGCAACTTTACACTGCTTGCATTTAGCAAATTTTCCCTCCACTAAAAAGTCATCACCACAGGAAAACGCCTTCGAGATAGCAAAAATTGAGAGAGGTTTTTCTAGATGGTACCAACACGATCCCATAGCCTTAGACGAAGAGTCTGTAAGCATCACAGTATTCTAGAAATAGCCCTTCAAAGATTGCTGCCTTTTAGCACTTTGGACTCTTAAGGGAAATCGTCGGTCCAATATAGCTCGGAGTGATTTGGCGTATTTGGGTGCAAGAGAGGACCATACCTAGCATAAATATACCAATTTGGACATGTTGGAATGATCCGTTTGGCTGTACAAGTTGCGGAATGAAAGTTGCACCACTTTGCAACTTTACACTGCTTGCGTCTGGCAACTTTTCCCTCCACTGAAAAGTCATCACCAGAGGAAAATGCCTTCGAGATATCAAAAACCAAGAGAGGTTTTTGTAGATGGTCGCAACACGATCCCATAGTCTCATATGGAGAGTTTGTATGCATCACGGTCTCTGAGAAATATACCTTCAAAGATTGCTTCCTTTTAGCACTTTGGACTCTTAAGGGAAATCGTCGGTCCACTATAGCTCGGAGTGATTCGGTGTATTTGGGTGCAAGAGAGGACCATCCCTAGCCTAAACGTACCCATATGGATGTGTTGGAACAGTCCATTTGGTCGTACGAGTTGCGGAATGAAAGTTGCACCACTTTGCAACTTTACACTACTTACATCTGGCAACTTTTCCCTCCATTGAAAAGTCATCACCACAGGAAAACACCTCCGAGATAGCAAAAACTGAGAGAGGTTTTTGTAGATGGTCCCAACATGATCCCATAGCCTTAGATGGAGAGTCCGTAAGAATCATGGTCTTCGATAAATAGACCTTCAAATATTTCTGCCTTTTAGCACTTTGAACTCTTAAGGGAAACTAGTGGGCAACATAGTTAACTTCTTCACAAACTTGGTTTGAAGTAATTTCATTCTTTTTTGTGCATTTAAAATGGAGTTTTAAGCCTTCCACCCTAAAAGTGACCTCTAAATAACTTCAAACACCTTAACTACCTCATTCTTATTCATTTTTTTTTGCAAACAAGCATTTTCATTCCAAGAGGTTGAGCTTTCATTTTTTGCTTGTTGGATTGAATGCGGATCAGACAACTTTATTTTTTCAAAAATTGTTCAACATCATTGAACTAAGAATTTATCACACATCTACTAAGAAACAAAGGAGTACCACAAACTAAAACACATTACACTTCAGTTCTCACTGACTTGATGTACTCTTCAACATCTCTTCTCTAAAAGTGACCTCTAAATCACTTCAAACACCTTAACTACCCTAAAAGCGACCTCTAAATCACTTCAAACACCTTAACTACCTCATTCTTATTCATTTGTTTTGCAAACAAGCATTTTCATTCAAAGAGGTGAGCTTTCATTTTTGCTTGTTGGATTGAATGCGGACTGTGACACAACTTTATTTTTTCAAAAATTGTTCAACATCATTGAACTAAGAATTTATCACACATCTGTTGAGAAAGAAAGGAGTACCACAAACTAAAACACATTACACTTCGGTTCTCACTGACTTGATGTACTCTTCAACATCTCTCTTCTCTAAAAGTGACCTCTAAATCACTTCAAACACCTCAACTATCCTAATAGCGACCCTAAAAGTGACCTCTAAATCACTTCAAACACCTTAACTACCTCATTATTTTTCATTTGTTTTGCAAACAAGCATTTTCATTCCAAGAGGCTGAGCTTTCATTTTTGCTTTCAAAGAAAAATCTTCCTATGCCACTGTTACACTGCACAGGTAAACCAGGTATGGTATTGTGGACCTCTATTAAGCTACCACTCTCAAGTACCAATGTAACAATGATACAAAATAAATTTTGAGACTGCAAGAAGACATCTGATAACTCTTGAGTGTACTAAAAAAATTATTATGATTTTTGAAGAATGTTGATAACTCTACTCAGTTGTCTTATTTTTTCAATATCATACAAATTGAACCTTGACATCAATAGACTTTATATATCAAGCTACCACAATTCAAATTTCAATGATGAATATTTATCATGTATGTTTTAAATGACATTCAAGTTTATAGTGGTTTTTTTGTTTATATGATGTTATGTGATATTCTAATCGTAATTCATGCTTCTAGGCTGCACATCTATATATATATTATTTTTACATGTTTTCTCCATTGTTCGGCCCCTACACTACAAGTAAATGGCTACATAGCATGTGGAATGAGGGGGCAGTAGGCCTGAGATCCCTTTAAAGTTTGTTTGAGTGCTTTCTTTTCATTTTTTGTGATTTTTGTGCCAAGTTTCCTCAAATAAATGTGGTCTCATAGAATTCCATGACAAGCTAATGCAATTGATAGCTGCTCCTAGTTATTAGTTATGTAATGTGAAGTAATTTCATAACTGCTTAGGTTGACTTTGTAAAAACTATACTGTTATTGAAATTTTTTCATCTATCAGCATCTAGTTGTTACTTATGCAATGTGAAGTAATTCTTTGAGTTTGAAAGATGTGCAATGCAATGTAATCAACAATATGAATATAAACTACATAATATTTAATCATTCTTTTTGTGCTATTGTACATTGATATTTAACCATTGCTCACTTGATTAAATTTTCAAAGAGTTTAATCATGTACATGAGGAGGAAATTAAATTTTGATTGTCAACTTCTATATATATCAAATTATCCAATAATCAAGTGTATGTCCATTTACAAAAATCACATCAACACCAACTCAAACAAAGTTTTACAATATGTGGCATATGCCATCTGGTATCTATTCAAAATTTACATGCCAAAATGTCTATCTCATCCTAAACTACTGGTGGATCATCAAAATGGAGCCTCTTTGAAGCACTCGTTTGGCTCAAGGTAGCTACATAAGAAAAAGTCAAACCACAATTGAGATTAGTTATACTATATAATTTAAAATTGAATAATTAACATAAAAATCAATACACATTGAATTATAATTGAACTCTAAAATTGAAATCTTGATTACCTAACTATACGTCTCTTGAAGGGTCAAGAGTCCTAGAATATACCCCTCTCAAAGAACTAACCAAACCAAATTTTGTAACATCAATCTATATATGTGAACAAAAACATGAAATTGATCCAAGTTAGCATAGAATTGTCAGTAATAAGAACATATTTACCAAGCACAAAATAAAATAAACACATACCTCTTTAGGCTGATATTTTTCTGTATCTCTTTTAGGTGTTTCAACACCTCCTCCTTTAGGTGTTTTAATACCTACTCATTCAGGTGTTGTGGCACTTATTAACAATGATGTATAGCTCACAACCACCTGTACATAAAAATGACAAGTACATATGAAACTACGAATCTATGTCAATGTATGCATAATCAATAAAATATCTTATAAATATTAATTAAATCAAATTTGAGTTCAATTAACTTTCCCTTATCTAACATTGTGCATCCATAGTCTGGAGAGCATCACACCTCGCTCGCACTAGGTGTTTCCTACAAGCAGAGAATAAGATAAACATATAAGTTAATATATAATTTCATTAATGACAATTCAAATGACAAGCAAGTATACAATGAAAAAATGTAAATGAGTGAGTGAAAAAATACATATTGTGTGCATCTCGAGGCCAAATGAAATGGCCCTAAGGGTGCTATCAGTCACCCATGTGAGCTCCTCCTCAGACATTAACTGTTAAATAGACCATGTAAATAAATATTAGTACTTGATACTATCTCTTATTAATATTCATTTAAAAAAAAATGAAAGTTATGAATTTACACCTTAAATGTTACTTGTGTAACTACTCCAATGTCCACCTCTCTAGCAGGAGAAGACTCTGTAGGGTGTGCTCCACTCCCCTGAATGTGATCTGCTATAATATCCACATCCTGGATGTCATAATCAGAAGTGTCTAATGGTTGCTCAGGGGGCTGTACAATAGGACCCAAGCATATTTGTTGGCACATATTGCAAATATGTGGCACACAAATATGTGGACCCGAGGAGGATGATGTAGCAGCACTGGATCCATTGCCAAGATCACCATACTGTGGCTGAGCTACTAAAGAAGCATGGGAAACCAAAAGACCACTCAAAGAGTGAATGGCCTGGATAGTTTGTGTGGTTGCATCCTCCGTAATATATAGATGTTGTACTGGAGGTGGCGGAGGAAGGGGAGGATGGGGAACATGTGGGCACCTGACTACTCTAGCTGCCCCTGGCCTATCCTGGGGCATACCTCCACCAACACCTTGGAAGGGTTTAATGTCAAAGTAATTGACATGATGCCCTAACAAAAAATTAGCATATAATTTTTTAATAAATTAAAAAGGTACATCAAGATTATTGTTGGGTGGTTTATCAAAAACTATACACTAACGATCCCAAAAGTTATCTACTATGCCCCTATGCGTGCACCATTTTATAGAAAGTTTTGGTTTGTTAACATTAACTGGAAAACTAGTGCTGGGGTTAATAAATAAAGAGGCTATTTGAGCTTTTGTTATTTGGAAATCTTTCACATCATCATAAGACAATCCACATGCATAATATTGCCTCATGGTTTCTCGCCATGAATGAAAGGCATTATGTTGGGTGGAGAGGGTTTCTACATTTGTAATTATTCTGGTCAACGTGGTTGACATACGAGATAATCGAGGGATTTTCTTATAAACATCACAAATTCCCCTCAATTGCTCCAATTTTTCATGAATTAAGTCTTCAATTGATGGCTGTAGAGGTGGTGGAGCATTTGGCATTTCTGCATTTTGATTCTCAGCTAGTGGATTTTCATTCTCAACTGGTGGAATTTGTGCATTCTCATTCTTGGCAGCCATAATGCCTGATTAAAGTTAAAAAATAATTAATCTACTTAAAATTAGACAATATAAATGAAAATATTATAAAAATACCCTAGTTTAAAAAAAAATCCAAAAAAACCCCTACTTTTTAACAAAAATCTATAAAATTCTCTAATTTTTAATACAAATACATAAGAAACACTATTTTTAAATCAAAATCCATAAAAAACATTCATTTTTTTATCAAAATCCATTCTAAACTCAATTGTTTCATAAAAATTCAATCAAAAACCCTATTTTGAAAAAAAATCCACAAAAAACATTCATTTTTTTATCAAAATCCATTCTAAATTCAAAATTTTCATAAAAATTCAATCAAAAACCCTATTGTGAAAAAAAATACAAAAACATTCATTTTTTATCAAAATCCATTCTAAACTCAATTTTTTCATAAAGTTCAATCAAAAACCCTATTTTTTTAAAAAAATCAACAAAAAACCATATGAAATTATTCAAATCAAAATCAAAATTGAATCAAATCAAATAAAAATAAAAAAACTTACCTTTCCAAATTGTATTTTTCCCAAATCGGATATCTATTACACGAAGAAGCAATTCACTATGCGCCCGTGGGTTCTTCACTGTCAAATAACTTAAAAACAACGACTGAGTTTTTTTATATATGCTTTTTGCAAATCAGATATTCAATTTGTAAAACTAGGTTTGGTGTTTGGTATGGTGACACCCGATCCTAAAAAATTCAACAAGTTCTTTTCGCGTTTTTCGGTCGATGAAAGACATGTTTTTTCCTCATTGCCACTTTTTGGCCCACCATGATCCTGCACATACCCTAATTACATAAAATTTCAAAATAAACTTTTCTCAACATCACCAACACATGCTCATCAAAGCAACACTAGAGGTTGACATCAGTGATACTACTGATGAAAACATAATGCAACCAATCAAAGCATCTCCATATGTTGACATCAATGCAACAACAAAGGTCTATTAACATCAATGCAACAACAAAGGTCTATTGACATCAATGACAACACAAACTTCCAACAATTCACTCCCTTTAGACCATGTTTGTCTTGCATGGTACTCAGGAGTATCAAATCCCCTCCATCACAATTCTAAAAAGGAAACTTCTCAGGGACCTATGGCACCAATTCCCTTGTCCCTGCAATTTAAGATCAACTTTCAGTCACAAATTCCTCTTTACATTTCTCTTGTAGTTCTACAATTGCTTGTTAATTTACATTTTTGTTTGTGCAATAAAATTCATTTTCAGATCTAGGGCTTTATGTCAAATAGGCTTGTTAAAACACACGTAAAAATTTTCATCTTTATAACTCAAAAGAACAAAAACCCTAGGAGATTGGCTCTTCCTTGTGGTAGGAAGTGAATCCTCAAACCCTAGTTGGTTTATATTTGAATGTGGGCTCAAAGTGAAAAGGAGTTAATCTGAGTTAATCTAGTGGGCCCTAGAATCACTTTTCATACTCTACATTTTGGTGAACCTGACATATCCTACACTTGGAATTTTATAATTATTGTAGCATAAATTATGAAAATTGATTCAAAAACTAGGTTATTTGAAGACCTTGTTGATTTTATTTTTTTTCATTTCTAAAACTATGTATTTACATTCTTTTTCCATCATACATTAAAAATAAAATTGAAAAATATTGTGAATCTAATTACATACTTTCAAGTCTAGTTAGGGCTTAGGTTTGAGTTATTTCATTGTGAAATTCAATTACAATATTTGGTTGCTTTAGTTTGACATTTATGTATGCATATTTTGGTAAAAAAGTGCATAGTGTTTTCATTTCAAAAGATCGAAAAGTATTTCTTTTTTGCATTTTTTCGGAAAAATTCAGTCAATTACAATATTTTAAACTACAAAAATGATCATTTGGATATATTTCATTTCTTTAAAAACATAAAATTTTATGCATGTGTGTTCTTCACATAGACAAAATTAGGTTTTCATGCATTTCCAATAATTTGTTTTTTTTTAGACTTGAACCTGTGCAACGACAAACCCTCAAACACTATAGTTGGTTTCTAGATTTTGAAAATAGTAAATCTTACCTCTTTGGTCTAGGGTGCCCACACCCTTGTCTAGTCAATTTGGCATCAATTTTTTTGTGGAAAACCCTATTTGTGGTCTCTATTTAGATTCCATTCCCACTTTTGGAAGTCTTTCCTATTTTTTTTATTCTGCTATGTATTATTAGTTTGATTTGGGGGACAATTTTTTTTTTCTTTAAAAGAATCTTGTTTTATCATAATTAATGTCTTATTGCAAAACTTTGTTAAGAAATTTCAAGAACTTTTTGTATAAGCATGTGGAAATGAGGTTTTCTCTATTCTTTTATTATTTTTCCTTGATCCCTCTCCTAATATCTCTCCTACTTGTGAGGTTATATTGGTTCAAGAGTATGTAATCATTGATATTTTACCTAATCTTCATTTTTAAGTAGTTATGAGCCTCAATTATGTCCCTCTCCCAATATCTCTCCTACTTGGGAGGACATCTTGGTGTAAGCAAATGCAATCATTGATACATTTTCTCCTTCAAGTGATAGTAAGGTGGCTTGCATAGATGAAGATTCAAAATTGAAATTATGTATTCCCCATCAATATAAAATTATCAAAAAGTAGTTAACTCACTTGAAATTGTAAACCCACGGTTGATTATTGGAACTCCTCTCATTATAGGACCTCCTACAAATAAATCTAAACTTCCTGTCTGTATCCTAAACTTTGTAAAGAAACTCAAAATAACTATGCACTCCAAAATGTGTTGCAGGAACCAAGTTATCATGCGATTTCCCACACATATAACACTCAAAGTAATAAGAAACCAAAGAAAACTCCAGCCTCCATTCTATTTCCTCAACCTATTCTCTCCATCACACCTCATCTTTCTCAAAATAGTGGCAAAGAGTATGATCTTGTTGAGAAACTTCATAATACTCCATCCAAGATCTTTCTTTAGGATTTAATTCAAACTTGACCCACCTACCATGGTATGCTTGAAGAGGATTTGTAGAATATTGTTGTAGTACCTTCTATTAAACCGAATGATTTAGCAACCTTGTTGGATGGTAAGAATATAAAAAACCTATTCTTTTCCATCAAAATGAGTTACCTACTTTTGAGATTCAAAAGCAACACAAGGCTCTAATGATATTTATAGTCATTAACAAAACAAAGGTTAGATGTACTATTATTGACAATGGATTAGGTCTTAATGTTTCTAGCTTTTTCCTTCTAGATAAGATGGGTGTGGATAATAATATCATAAAATTGAATAATTTTTCTATTCATGGCTTTGATAATGTTGGTAGGAAACTATTGAGGACAATCACACTACCCATTAGGGTGGGACCAGTGAATTTTCCTAACCTTATCCATGTCATGAAAGATACTCTCTCAGACAAACTTCTTTTTGGTAGATTTTGGATTCATCCCATGAAGGGAGTCCCATCTAATCACCATCATGAGATAAAGTATGAATATAATAACAAGATACATATAGTTTAAAAATATGTAAAAAGTTATAATTCACAAGTCCAAGCCAAACATAACACTTCCAAATTTCTTAATACTTTGATTCCATCTTCAAAAGTAGAACCATTACCTTTTGATAATAATGATACTATAAATGTGCTCTTTGAAAATGATTGGGGTTCATTAGATTTTACATACATTTTCATTAGGGAGTATAAAATCACTCCATCAAAGCCTAAAGAGTCAGAGATTGTTTCAACAAAATCTTAGCATTCCTTTTCTCAAACTATAAATAAGGATCAAAATAATGCTCCATATTCAAGTACATATTTTTTTGGTGATTTTGGTTCATTATATTTTACACCTTCATTTGTAGACAAAGGTAACATCTCACAATCTCAACCTCTTGCATTTTATTTGCTCAATATTTTTTACATTAACAAATCAAAAAATATTGTCCCATGATCATGATGGTGTATCTCTAGCTGTCATCCCTTATGTGTTGGAAATGTCTAAGCTTAACATTTCAACACCTAAAAAGGATTCAAATTCTTGCAAAATAATCAATTCTTCTGATAATAATTTAGACAAGAATTCCCCCTCTTCATTTTAGTTGGAAAAGTGTTATGGGGTTGGATTTAAAATTCTTTCTAAATCTGGATACAATAAAAATATAGAACAAGGAGTTAAGGATTTTACAAAGTCTACATCGTACCTTGAAAAAAGGGGTTTAGGTTTCCGACCTTCTCCTTCACCTAAATCTCATCATCCTATATTTATAACATCTTGTGGTAAGTGAGCTAAATATTCTTCACAAGAGAAAGGGTTGTCTCCTAATCCTTATCCTTTATCAGAGCAAGAGTATAATTTTTTGAGGCTTCTAAAATCCCACTTGATTACTCTTCCTTTTGAAACACCTAAGAAATATTATAATAATATCCTTTTTTGCATATCCTTGAGTGTATGGTCATTACACCAATGAACTATAGGCCTTGAGTAATAAAATACAACTTATTGATTGTGGTGCTCTTCCATGTGTGGATGCACCTAATCATTCTAAATAATAATAATCATGCTTCTATGGTGTTTCTCCTCACTATTTGACATTTTTAGCTTCACATGTTTTCCCATTGCCATTAATGGTAGTGCAATATTATGCAAAACTATATTTGTTTATATGTGAGCAACACAATAGTCTCTTGCATGGTTGTCTTTGCTTTTACACTTAGGGGAAAGGATAACTAGTTTTGGGAAATGTGTATTCTTTTCAAGGATCCCCTCTTCCCCTTATTTTATTTAAAATATCAACATAGAAAGCTTATTGACATTTTAAGGGGGGGAATATCAAGGTCTATCCATTTCATTGACATCTTGTGAGATTTGAATTATTCGCATACCCCCTTTGTGGTGGTGTTATTTATAATTCCCCCCTAAGGCATGGTTATCAATTTTTCCCCTATGATGTTAGCGATTGATTCATCCCCTGTGATGTTAACCTTTTATGTGTTCATTGAGGTGTGATTAGAAAAATAGTCTATGGATTTAGCATAACAGATCTATGAACTAGAGCATTTTTACATGGGCACCTAGCATAACACAACTTGCATGCTAGTAGATCCATGTGTTTCATTAGTCACCTAGAATAACACAACTTGCTATCCTTGTGTAACACATCATATTGCATGGAAACCTATCATAACATAGATTTATAGCTAGTAGATCTATGTATCTCATCATTTTAGCACTTTAAACATGTATATCCAATGGATGAATCTTGGTAATTGATACAACCTTTTAGACTAAGGTTTCTTTACCTTGTTGATTCAAATCTTTATTTTTTGTGTACTAGCGTTTCTTGTTTTATGTACTAGCGTTTCTTGTTTTATGTTCCATGTGCCTGTTATGTTTTCTTTGTGTCATTTGTTGGAAGAATTTAAGGAGATTCCATTGATGAACTTTTGGAAACATGAGCATGTGGGATGAGCACAAAGTGAAAAGTTATGCATTGTAGTGTTGTCATTGATGTCAACCTTGTGTCCCAGTATGAACACTATGGTGCAGATCAGTTTGGGTGTCTTGAGTATGTTTTAGGATGATAGTGAAAGACAATTTTGCAAGAAGGTTTAATTTAGTGAAGGAAATAGTTGTGAAAATTGACTGTGTCAATTCAAGTGATTTTGTATATAGGGGATCCGATAATTGGGTCTACATTGGTCCGCCGATGAATATTTTTCTCTACGCTTCTAACATAATTTTGTTGGTTGATAGATGACCCTAATTCCAGAGTTAAATCTCATTTTGGTTTTTGGTTTTGGAGTTATGAGTAACAAAATTTTGTCTTGGTAGGTATAGGTGTTTTCTAGTTCAGTGCATATTATTTGGTGAATCTGCACTTCTCCATGGATTGGATTTTGGCTTTGTAGTTTTATGGAGATGTTGATAGGTGTTAGTTGATCGTGTATTCTAGTTTTCATAGTGTTTGGAAGTTTGCATGTCTAGATATGGTTGTATAGTTGGAAAGATTTGTAATTAGGTCATTATTGGTGCTGACCTAATGAGTTGAGTGTGTAGACAATGAAAAATGTCCTAAGCTTGTGAACACCATTTTTCATTGTCCATTCCCTTTTTACATAATTGAATAATTTTAATTATTTGATTATTGTCTAAGGTCACATTCTTCTATTAATTAGATAATTTTAATTATTTAATTAATTCATTTCTTTCCTTTATTCTTCTTTTTGATTAATTAAATAAATTACATTTATTTAATTACATCACTAATTAGCTCCTTTCCTTCTATAATTAAATAAATTATTATTTATTTAATTATTATCATTTTTCTTTATTTTTTTTATGCATAATATATTATTATATTTTTTCTTACTACAATTAAATAATTATTTTAATTATTTAATTATTCATTAGCATCTTCTTCTATAATTAAATAAATTTTTCTTATTTAATTATTTACTAATTTTGTCCTTTTCCTCTACTTTATATTAAATTATTATTTAACTAAAAAATTAACTTTACCTCTTCTTCTATAATTAATAATTGTTTTAAATTATTTAATTATTCACTTTCCCTCCTTAATTAAATAATTTTATAATTATAATTTAATCTCTACAATCCATCCTTAACCAAACCCTATCTTTGCCCTAGTTTTTCCCTAACCCTATTTTATTGCTCCTCAAACAATCTTGACCATTGATTTTCATGTCAAATTGGATTTTAATCCTATCCCTAAAATTAGTTTTCTTTAAAAGAGACGTATCATTGTCATTTCAACCCTATTCAATTCATGTACATGTTATTCAAGGAGACAAGTACAATCTTCAATATTTTTCTATCATTATCACTAGGCTTATTGTTGCATACTCAAAATTTGAGGGCAATCATGCATATAAAGCAAGATGGAGAAGGACTATGGAGGTGAATCAACCATGGCATAGGAATATTGGTAAAATTGCTCTCATATTTTATGTTTCTATATCCATTTATGCTTCATTGTTGGTTTAGGGCCTTCAGGGTTTGAGTTTTGTTGATTCATGCCTTTTACCCTTAATTTTACCCTATTCTATATTGGTGAACCCAATGTGAACTAACTAGATTTGAAATAATTTGTGAGAATTTTTTGAGTTTTAGGTCCATAATGCATTTGTAAGGTTGAATGACACATTTGAAAGACAACACAACGTATTTGTGGTGTGCCACAATGCATTTGATAGATATTGTGATGCATTTGTGAAGGAAAAATACCGCATCTATGTCACTGAGAGTCGCATTTGTTTAACTATAGGGAAAATAATTTCATTAGTCTATTTTCGTGATCTTCTCTCATTTCTTAGCTTTTTGGTTTTTATTTTCAGATTTTGATAGAATAATTACATTATTTCCATTTCGATATTTTCCAGAATTTGCTAGATTTGAGTTTTTTTAGCTTTTAGGTTGTGCACCGCATTTGTGACATTGTGAGCCGCATTTGTTTTGATTGAGAGCCATAGTCATCATATGGTTTGTCATAGTCGCATTCTAGTTCAACACATTTGCTTCTATGCAGAGAGCCACATCTGTGAAATTATGAGCCACATTTTCCTGTCATTGTTAGTTAAGGTTTTAGTTAGGATTTTCTCATTTTATTCCTTTTCCATTTGGTAAATAGTGGTTTTTGTGTTATTGATATTTGGCTAGCAGCTTGTCGCATTCATGGGGACAAGAATTTATTATCAAGACTACTAATCCATGTTGTTGTAGGGATTTATTTTATTTTGATTTCTAGGTGGGAACATTTAGATTTGGGACCTAAAAAGAATCATTGTTTGCTTTGTCTTGTGATCTTGTTTGTTTTTTTGAGGTGTGTATGATCTTCCCTCGTATTTTATATGATATTGGGAATGAAAAAAACTTCTTAATACTTTCATTTTCACACCACATTTTTTTTTCTAAAGGTTAATGAATATTTTCTAGTGTGAGAAACTACATGTGTATGCTCTCTCTTCGCATCTTTATATGATCTTGGAGATCAAAAGCATTGTATTTATATCACTTTTATATGAACATTTAGAAGGGTCTACCTTTGGAGAAGCAATCACTCTAAGGGGTACAACCCAAAGTATTTTTTCTAGCTAGCCACTATATAAAAGGATAAGGCCAAAGCCAAGTCCAAATTGGCGTTAGCCTTCTTAGTATAGTGCCAATCCAAAAGGGGAAATACTCACATTTATGTATGGTATTCTAATATACCCAAGTAGGTTTGGTTAAAGCCTTAAGTGGCTTGTTGGATGCTCACAAGGTGTCAAGTCCCTGAGCAGTGACTAGAAACCAATTATTTAGAGGCCCACCCTTATTGATTGAGTTACTTTTGGTATCATTCTGAGTGCAAAGGTGTAGCATCACACCTTGAAGTTACTCACCGTATGGCTCCCTTGAGATGAGACATAAATCCCCAGCTTAGCATAAGCTACTTGTTTACTTGTACCTTTCTGGGGATAGGGTGATTGGGTCATCCTTCCAGTCCTAGAGGCCTCTATTTGTCCACTCTCACAAAGAAAAGAGTGAATACATCGCTTGAAGGTGTCCCTACACTTGTATCGAAGGAGATTCCAAGTGGTGGGCCTGAGACTTACTACCATTGTCCATTGAACTTAGGGATAGGAAGTGTTTTATGTGTGTGAAGTTTTTTCAAATTGTGATTAGACCTATGGAAATTGGGGCAAATAACCCTTGAACATACACATTACACTCATAAAATTTGGTCACTCAATAGCCAAGGCTTGTTTTCAAATTGTCTTTTTGTGTCTTAAATCACATTTCACAAAAACAAAAGATGAAAAATCAATCCAAAACATTCAAACTAGGGTCAAACACACTATTCACCACATCTACAATTGTAAACCACAATTGCAAAAATAGAGCACTACATTTGCTAAAAATTGTGAACTGCATTCACAAGATAGTAAAATGCATTTGATAGACTGTGAACCACAATTGCTAGTTGACAATTTTTTTGGGAATTTTTTGTGGTCTTATTTTGGATCAATTCCTAATAGTAAGCATCTCATCAGACTATAGAATTTCTCTTCTTAGTCCATTCATTTCATAAAATTCACATAGGTTTCTATTACATTCTTTTGTTGCATACACCTTAAGTTAAAACCTAGGTCATCATTAGTTGTATACACTTTTGCATACTTTAGATTAGAAGACTTATCATACTTTTGATCATATCATTGTCACAAATTTAGATTTCCTTGACCTTGCCTTTACATCAATCAATCTTTTTCATTTAAACTCATCAGTCTAGTTTGAGGTCCACTTTGTCAATCATCATTATCTTTAGTCTTTTTCCTTTTTTGAGGTATTGATAATCAAATTTGTTACTTTGGGCTATCTTAGCCTGGTTAGTAACCTCTTCTTAGGTCCACAAAGGTTCTTAGTCCTCATCTTTTTATCATAACTTTAGTCATATAAAATTCTTGATCATAACATCACATTTTCCTCATTGCATACTTTAGTCTTAGTCCTATCATAGATTTTGGGATCATAGTGGCTTTCATCTAAACTTCTATTTCATTGGTCCAATTAGAGAGAAAGCATGGACAACCAAGTGAGGGTTTTCCTTTACAACACCCCCGCATGAATCAAGGGGAGGGTGAGGTCATCTCTTGACAAATAAGGTAGAAGGCAGCCATGGGTCCACCCCACTCTTCATCGATATGCTCCTAGAATAGGCAGGTAGGATTTTTATTGGTGGAGTCGAGAAACATGGGGGTTTTTCTTGCTTGATGGGATTTTAGAGCATAACATCTATCTCTTCCTCCCTAGATATCAATTTTTCTATTGTCACTTTGTACCTTAATCTTGGCCATAAGTGCATTATCATTTAACATTTATTATATCTTAAAAACCCCAAAAACATAGCATAGTTGCATACTTATCATTGCATTATCATTCCTTAGACTTCATACCATTCATCAATTTGCAAGTCTTATATGGTCCTAATGAGATTACAAAGGAAAAGAAAAGAAATGGACTACACCAAAGAAGATTCCTTTTTCAATCCTATTAGCAACATGAAGTTTGGGTCTTCTTACAATGAGACACCTAAGACACACTCCTCATTTCCAAATCCTTTTAAAACATTCACAATAAAGGACATCCAAAGACCTTTGACTAAAGAAGAAACTGAGACAGTTGCGCAAGAACCAAACATAGCATGGCTTGTAGATGAGATGGTAGCACAAGACCCCCAATGATTCCTACCGAAATTGATACAAAGTGGGGCTAAAATTCTCCATGGCTTTGATGTTAACACACTTTCTACAAAACCAATCAACAATACTACACAAAACCAAGGAAACAATTGCATCTACTCCTAATCAGACTATCCCATAGATACATGTTACTATGTCGTTAGGAAGGAAAACACAAAATACCACAACAATAAATGTGACACCACTATTTGGAACACAAGGTTCACAAGATATGACACAACCCCCTATCAATACATTTAATTCATTTAACTCATCATCTAATGCTATGGGGGCTTCATGTTCCAATTATTTTTCAATAGGTCAAAACTAATGCAAAGAAAAACTACCCCAATCCACAACTCACAAATCAACAGAGATTAAACAAAGAGATAAACTATTTCAAATCAAATCTAAAACTTCTTTCATTCAAATTTATACAAATACAAATTTCTCAATACATTTTTTAAATCAGATCTCCATTAATGTTCTCCTTGTAGCTTCTTCTTGATGCTCCAAATCTCTCTTGTTGTAGTTCATACCTTCACACAAATAAAAAATCTTTGCACCTCTCACACACTAGTGACTTGTCATTCCTTCACTAGTGTTGCTCAAACCTACAACCAAAACCCCCAACGAATACCTCTACAGAGGTATTTTTCTCCTTCCCATTCCTCCCAAACTTCTTCCCACCTGAAATATCCATTAAAATTATCAATTTTGGCCAAAGAATGGGATCCCAACTCTCCCCCAAGAATATCTATCTATAGAGAAGGGGGATTCACTACTCACGAGTTCTCTTCATTCAAAGAGCCTCACAGGGAGAGCTACCCTAAACCACCTCAAGGAAGAGCATGAAAGTTTTAGAATCTGAAAGAGAAAGTCACAAAGATTTTCTATATAAATTGACAAGCTCTCGGCCAAAGGACAACAACGTAGGATACAAACGATAGTGCAGCGTGTTGGCATCCCAGAAGCATGTTAGCATCTTTTACGGACCAAAAAGCGAGACTATCATAGAAGATGGGTAGATGACTGCTACCAATCCGATTTCTAAGAACTTACATAAGTACTGGAAAATAATAGAATGTGATAAAGCTGAAATAAACTAAAATAGAAATGATAAAGAGAATAAGAAATAGAAAGGAAATGCTCACAAAAATTCAAGTAATGAAGCCTCTAGCTAGTAGATATTTGGAATGCCTATGTCTATAAGATTGAGAGAAAGTGTTGGGGCTGTATAGTGGTTTGCCTCAGTCAAACCCCTATTTTGGTGTTCCTACCTCCATAGACAACCGGATAGAAAGAGAGAGATGAACCAAAATGGAAAAAGTGTGTGGTGAAAGCAAAACCTGCTTTAGGAGTAGAACCTACACCACCAAGTACGAGTGATAAAAGAAATCCCCACTCAAAGAGGAGAACTCGTATAACAAAAGAGGTGATAAAAGCAATCCCTAATCAAGGAGGAGAACCCGTATCACAAAGTAAGGATGCAATAGATAGGGGATGTGTGAAATCACAAGATTCTTACAAGCATAAGGAAAGGTAGATAGAGCTACAAGGCTCAATGAAGCCAAATGGAGAGAGAAAAGAGTGTTGTGGGAGCTTTGGATAATGTTGTTGTAGCAAGCAATGGAGTTGTGCAAGAAAGAGCAAGGTGGTAGAATGATTGAGAGAGAAGCCAAGAAGGAGAGGAAGCTAGAAGCAAAAGAGAGTTGAGCTAGAAGAAGTTAGAGAGAAAAATAAACTGAAAGGATAGCTTTTAATGAGGGAAAAGAAGCTTCTCCAACCATTACAAGGCATCCCAGGTTGTTACCACTGACAAAAGGTGAGGACAAGTGGCAATAATGCCTAGAGATAGTTGTTTGAGTATTGAAATGTCGCAGGATGCTAGCACGGTGTGCAAAAATGCATGTGGTGCACTAGTGTCTGAACAAATCACACTACAAAACAACACAAATGAGAAAAGCACCAGGGTTTGATGCAAAGCTAACACACAAGGGTAGCTACTAAAAAGGGGTGTTGAGCATCCTAAGAGGGAAAAGGGTTGATGCAAAGGCTAAAATGAGCCTACACAAATGCTAGGGGAGTGGATATAGGAATGTATTTGAAATTACAAGGGGTGCAATTTTACAACTATATATTTTCCCCCCACTTTAGCAGGTATATGAATCTACACTAATATGCACGCTAAAGGAAATCTACTAAACATAAATAACATAATATGCCAAAAGGATACTATAGAGGAAGCAGATAACTCTTCAAGCCACAAAAGCATGTGCCCAAGCTGAAGATCTACAAAAAAATGTATTGGATAAGAAAAACCTTGCACCAAACAACATTAGGACATAAAAAACTAAAGGATTTAAGTCAACAAAGTGAAAGAGACCTCAATGTATAAGGTTTTCTTAGTACTACGATTTGTCCCCAAACTAATAAATAACACAAAATAATTCTAAAATGAAGAGAAGAAGTCATATAATCATGACGAAGAAGGTACAGATCTTCGATCCAGTATACACCAGTTGAGAAGAAAGAGAATTTAAGAATGTAAGCACCTCACAAGACCATAGACCTAGAAGGAAGGTATCATCCAAGATCTCTCACATGAAGGAAACCCAAAAAAGTGCCTCATAGACCTATAGACCTAAAAGGAGGCATCCACCAAGATCTCTCTCATAGAGGAAACCCAAGGAAGGGGACTCCACAGAGTCAAAAAGCGGCTTCACAGGTGCACCTACAAAGTGACATGTTAGTCCGCAGATAGAACATGTCAGAAAGCAAAGTGGCAACACAGGTAGTCAAGTGGAAATTCACGTAGATCATCAACAAATCAGAAGGCTTTCAAATGGGTCCCTCGGGAACCCTTCAAAAGAAGAGGGGTCCACTCAAGGGACACACTATTTGAAAGGAAAGGTCTAGTCAGGCTGCCCCCAAGCTAGACACAAATAATTTTTTTGAGATAAAGAATTTCAAAGGGGATCCCTTGGGAACCCTTCAAAAGAAAAAAGGGGCCCACTCAAGGGATGCTTCAATTGAAAGATATAGAGAAGAGAGGGGGTCCTTAAGAAGGACACAAATCTCTTAAATGAGTTATCACTGCCCCCAACATACAGGGGAGGAGAACCATGCAAAATACTTAGAACATACAGGATAGAGGTAAATCTCGATATCACTTGTCATTTGAAAAAGAGGCAAGTGCATCAACAAATAAATGAGTGATGGCACCTGAATCATGAAGTTTTCATATTTTATCCTTCAGGTCCTTACACTCACTAGTGGAATGGCCAAGCACTCGCTGGTATGCACAAAAAGGATGTTTTTCTTTATCATTTTTGTGAAATTTCTTACATGTAGAAGGAAGAGTGATTAAGCATGCTTTTAGAAGTCACAACCAAATATGCTCTTTCTTAGATAAAGAATGAGGAGCAAGAAGCAACCCTTTCTCTTGTGCAGAAAAGTTTGATTGCTCGCAAGAAGAAGATACGAAGATGGAAGACAATGGAGGATCCTCATAGAGAGTATTATTTCAACTAGGGTGATCATAATCTTCTATGGAATTTCCATCAGCCTTCTTGATAGGACTACTAGCATTAAAATCTCTAATAAAAGTGTGATCATCTTCATCAAAAGGAGGATCAACACTAAGAACATTACAATTTACACTAACCCACGATACAAAAGAATGATCATCTTTGATAGCAGGTTTGGATGATGTTATTGGAAGATCTAAGTGGATTGGGTCAACTTTATATTCCCTAATGGAGGAATCTATAAAGTCTAGAGAACCCCAAAATTCACCAAGACATGCCTTATTTTGAGAAGTAGAATGAGTAGACTTAAGATTTCTTTCTTCAAAAGGATCTTCTTTAGGAACATCTATCTCAAGAGTACCCTTTATAGTAGGTACTACTGGATTAAACATCGACACACTAGAAGATACTAAAGGAATAAGAGTAGGCACAACCGAAGCTTGATTGGAAGCTTCCATCTCACATAAGTGCATAGCCTTAGGGTTAGCCTTGACTATGACTACTCGATTATTACAAATGAACTTAATAGATTTATGCAAGGTAGACGGGACTACACCAATAGCGTGAATCCATAGTTTACCATGAAGAAGATTATATGGTAATTTTTTTGACATAACATATGCAAGGGTAGGTACAGTAATGGGTCTCAACCTCAAAGGCAAGATTATCATGCCTAAAGGTTGTTGATTGACATTATCAAACCCATGAATGCCAACAAAAGAAGGATTAAGAGAAGATGAATCAATATTAATCTTAGGAAATAGATCAATGTTGCATACTAATATTAATATTGAGTGTTGAACCAACATTAACAAGAGTATGTCTAATGTCAATTTTATTAATGCTAACTATAATCATTAAAGGGCCTGCTTACTTTTGTACTTCTGGGGGTGGAATTTCCTGCAGATAGAACATGATATTTGGCGAATCCACATGAATATAAGCTATCAATGCATCAAGATCTTCTAGCCTAGCAGAAGAAGGCAAGAGGATCTTTTGTAAGGCTTCCTGAAGCATACCTTGATAAACCAGAGCAGACTAAAGCAAGTCCCATAGTGAGATCTTAGCTGGAGTAACTTGGAGTTTCTCAACAAGATCACAATCACTAGGTGCTTTAGTTGTAGGTTTAGGAGCTTGAGGAAGGATTGGTTGTTTATTCATTCTATTCTCATAAGTATGGGGTACTGCTCTATAAGAGGGAGCCTTAGAAAATCAAAAGAATCACTATCAAATGGAACACTATCGATAGAACAAATTCTTTTAGGAAAAGGACTAGCCAGAGTCACGTAAATGACTGGTCTCTTATGCCTTTGAGGGGCAGTAGAGACATAGATTACATTTATAAAATCATCACAAATAGTATAATAGTTATTTGAAGACACATTCTCAACATCAATCCAAACAAGATCAAATGTGGAAGGAGATACATCATTCACTAATGCATCATCTCTAGAGGAGAGTGCATCAAAACAAAGATGAGATTCACCATTCATCAATGCATCATCTCTAGAAGAGAGTGCATTGGAATGGAGAAGAGATCCATCATTCACAAATGCACCATCTCCAGGGGAGAGTGCATTGGATTGAAGTGAAGGTAGAGTAACATTAAGAAAGGTATCAATGATTTCATCTTCTTGTAGCATAATATCCTCCAAAGCAAGAGGAATTTTGTGAGAAGGATCAAAGATATCAAGTGACATAGGAAAATCCAAGTCACCATCACATGAATGAAGTGGGACATCATTTACATTTTGAGAAAAATTAGATACTGAACTAATAAAAGAAGATATTAAATTCATTACGATTTGTTTGGTATTTTCTATTTTCTAGTAATTCGCATTTTTGGAGCTCTTCACAGTGGAATTTGAGGTTAAAACTTGCGTTGGTCCCTAAAATTTGACTATCCAAGGAACTTGTATTTTGGGGAATTAACTAGTTCTCTAGGAGACCTTACTAACGATGCAAACAGTTCTAAATTTCAAGCACCGAGTCAAAAGTTATGACCCCACCAAGTAGGGGTAAATAAATTCCTAGTTTTTTGAAAAATGCCCTCTTCACATCAAGTTCACCAAAATGTAGAGAAGGTGGATTCAATACTCATGAGTTCTCTTCATTCAAAGAGCCTCATTGGGTGAACTTCCCTAAACTACCTCAAGGAATAGTGTGAAATTTTTAGAATTTGAAAGAGCAAGTCACGAAGATTTTCTAGATAAACTAACAAGCTCTTGGCCAAAGGATGGCAATTCAGTATACAAACGACAACACGGTGCGCTGGTGTCTCATACAAACAAGAAAGCGAGAATATCATAGAAGATGGCTAGATGATTGCTAGCAATCCGATTGCTAAGAACTTATAGAAGTACTCAAAAATAATAGAATGTGATAAAGCTGAAATAGAGTAAAATAGAAATGATAAAGAGAATAAGAGATAGAATGGAAATTTTCACAACAATCCAAGTAATGAAGCCTCTAGCTAGTAGATATCTCTAGTACCTGCATCTATAAGATTGAGAGAAAGTGTTGGGGCTGCATAGGGGTTTGACTCAGTCAAACCCCCATTTTGGTGTTCCCACCTCCATAGACAGCCAGAGAGAAAGAGAGAGATGAACCAAAATTGAAAAAGTGTGTGGTGAAAGGAAAACCCACTTCAGGAGTAGAACCCTCACCACCAAGTATGAGTGATAAAAGCAATCCTACTCAAGGAGGAGAACTTGTATCACAAAAGAGATGATAAAAGCAATCCCCGCTCAAGGAGGAGAACCCGTATCACAAAGTAAGGATGCAATAGATAGGGGATGTGTGAAATCCCAAGATGCTTACAAGCATAAGACAAGGGAGATAGAGCTGCAAGGCTCAACGAAGCCAAATGGAGAGAGAAAAGAGAGCTATGGGAGCTTTAAAGAATGCTATTGTAGCAAGCAATGTAACTATGCAAGCAAGAGCAAGGTGGTAGAATGCTTGAGAGAGAATCCAAGAAGGAGAGGAAGCTAGAAGTAGAAGAGAGTTGAACTAGAAGAAGTTAGAGAGAAAAATGAACTAAAAGGATAGCTTTTAATGAGGGAAAAGAAGCTTCTCCAACTGTTACAAGGAATTTTAGGCCATTACCACTGACAAAAGGTGAGGACAAGTGGCAAGAATTCCCATAGACAACTATTTGAGCATTGAAACATCACAAGATGCTAGCGCGGCGCACAGACATGCAAGCGATGTGCTAGTGTCCAAACACATCATGTTACAAAACAACATGAACAGGAAAAGCACCAAGGTTTGATGAAAAGATGACACACAAGGGTAGCTGTTGAAAAGGGGTACTAAGCATCCTAAGAGGGAAAAGGGCTGATACAAGGGCTAAAATGAACCTACACAAATGCTAGGGGAGTGTACAGTAAAGTGGATACAAGAATGTATGTGAAATTACAAAAGGTGCAATTTTATGACTATAAACTATCAATATTCTAAGTTTATGCAGCATTAAATGAGACATTTTAAGCCTCCATTAACTCCTACAGGTGTTATCTTTACTCTAGAGGTGTTTTTTTTCTATTTTGGGCATTTTAAAATATCTAAAATGTTGATTTTTTGTCTCTTTTATGCTCCAAACACCTCCCACAATATTTATGCAATAGATAAATAGTTAATGAAGGAATAAATACTAATATTTAATTTCCATGACCCTCATAATACCCTTCCACAATAAAATTAATCAAATTGGTACTCTAGAAGTGTCGAATTGGGTGCAATAGGCAAAAATTTAAAAGTTCTCTGTTTCATGTGAAAATTGGCATACAAGCTTGGAGTGGTACCCCATGGACCCCTGCAAAAGGATTTTACACCAATCCTCCAAAATCATGAGATATTAAACTTTTTATAAATTGCTGACAATTGTTTTAATAAACTTTTGACATTAAAATATCCCAAACTATAAAAGATATGAAATTAAATTTTTTTCCAAATTTCACATGCAACCTCCATGATTACCCCTACAAAAGTATTTTACTCCAATCTTGAAGATTTTTTTGGAAATAATTTTTTAAAACTGCCCGCAGAGCCTTAAAATGATGATTTGATAAAACTAACTATTCAAATTTGAACACACCAAGCTTTCCAAAGCTGAGAGATGTCAAATGAACCCCAAAACACACCAAAACTCAAATTCAAACTTGAAGCTTGTTTTTGGTTGTGTTGATTGCCAATCTGCTTGGATTCTCTTGCATAAAAAACAAGTCAAACAACAACCCCTATAAACTATGAAAGGTTTACATCAGTGAGCCTAAGCCACAGATAAACATCACACCAAATGCCAATTTAAATTTGAATGCCAACACATCACAAGGTCCTACTACAAGAATTCCTCTACAAATCAACATGTAAGGGCCTTTTCAAGAATATGGCAACCAAAATCCACATGGTAAAAAAAGCTCAAGCCCATTGCAAACACAATTCAATATGAATCCCCCACACATCAACAAAATTCCAACTTTCAATACCAATGTCCAAAACCAAATTCCATCTTCTAGTCATAAAATTTCAAACCAAAACCCATCACATTCATTTAGGATAAAATCCACTTCATCCACTCCAAATATTGGATTGCAAAACTCAAATATAGGCTCATATCATAATCTAGTTGCCAATGCAGTGGATACATCATTGACTCAGGCTGCTGTCTTGAAAAACCATATGCTTGCACTACAAAGACAAGTGGAAAACATGTAAATATCAACAAAGAAAACCTACTCCACACAAGAGTTATGTTCATATCCTTTTGACAAGAGCATATGCATGCCTCCATTTCCTCACAACTATGTTATTCCAAACTTTCCCAAATATAGAGGAAAGGGAAGCCCAATTGAACATGTGAGAGAGTTTCAAATGGCTTGCATAGACATCACATTTGAACACACATACCTAATGAGATTATTCCCAAGGAGTCTTGCAAGAAAAGCACTTGAATGGTTTTTCCATTTACCTACATGCATAAGAACATGGGATGAACTAGCTAATAAATTTGTGACACATTTTGCTTATAACATTGAAAATGACATTACTATAGTGACAATGTGTCACACTAAACAAGAGGAAGGTGAGACATTCATATCATTATTCCAAAGATGGATGATTTTGGCTATTCAATGTCCTTGTGGGATACCCAAGAAAAAAAGGGTTGTCATGCTCATTGAAAACTTGTTCACAGAACTAAAACACCAATTGCAAGTCCATTGTTGCACTATGTTTGCTGACCTAGTTAAGAAAGGTATCACACTTGAGAAGGAACTCATTGCAAATGGATAAATCAAACCTTTCAATAAAAATCAAAACACCCAAAGTACCTAAAATGACAAAAACAAGTATTAGGCTCACAATAAGAATGTTACGAATGATGGAGTTGTAGATGCAAAGGAAATACACAAATTTGGTCCCATAATCACCCTTAAAAGACCTTGGGCATCAATTAACCCACCAAATGTCCTTGAGAAAACAAAAAATTCTATCCAGAATAACCAAGAACATAAACCTCAAAGGAACTTTCCACTAAGATGTAAATAATCTCCCTTAGGGGAACCAATCAAATCCATCTTGAAACAAATTGTGTAGTCTAATGTCATATAACTTGTAGAGGTGAAACATTTTGACCTAGGGCCTTTCAAACCTTCATGGTTGGATGACAATTCCTTTTGTGACTATCATTGTATGAAAGGACATAATACTTCATCATGTAGAGAAATCAAAAACATTATTTAGGACCTAATCGTGAATGGTGTCATAGAGGTAGACAGCCAACAAGCAACCTTCAATAGTGACCATACCATCTTTAAAAATCCTTTTCATTAAAATGGGACAGGGAAAGCCTATAGTTCAGGTACAAAGACCAATTACCAAGATAAATTCACCTATGTTGCCTATGACTATACTATAAACAACATTCAGACCTCAAATAACCATGTCAATACCATTACCATCAAGAAGCCACCAGAATGTGCAATCACAATGTGCTCCTCCTAAACAACAACCAAAATCCCAATATAATATATTAGACCATTTGGGGAAGACACCTGACCAAATATCTATCATTGAGTTACTTCGCATATCTCTTGAGCAAAAATCTATGCTAGATAAAGCCTTGCAAGAAACTTCTATACCTATCAAACTTGATGTCAATTGATTCTAGGAAATGGTGGGATACTTAGCCAACACCAACCATGTCAGTGCATTTTCTGATCAAGACTTCTCCTCATAAAATTCCAATCATAACGAACCTTTACACCTGGAATTCTACATCAATAAACATAAAATCAAACGATTCTTGGTAAATAGTGGAGTAGGATTGAACATTTGCACTCTAAAACTGGTTACACCATTAGGTTTCTCTAAAGATTGCATGGACTCTTGAAAGAGCATTATCATAAAGGCTTAAAATGATGCAGAACACTCTTCCAAGGGTGTCATCTCACTGCCTATAAGATTTGGGCCCGCTATATTGGATAGCACATTCCAAGTGTTGGACCTAGATCTCCCTTATAGCATCCTCCTTTGCTGACCATGGATCCATGCCATGAAGGTCGTTCCATACACATACCATCAATGCTTAAAATTCCTCCATAATGGCCTTGAGATCACAATAGCTGGTGATCCCAATCCTTTCCAGTATTGCAACAATCTAATAGGAACACTCGAACAATAGTTTCCAATCAATCGGGAAGGTTCATCATCCACTTCATCCCATTACATTGATCCCTCCACCTTAACCAAAGCATCCATTTCCAAAATTCCATCTTTTGATCCCAAGATATAGGTCCAAGAGAAGGGGTGTGTAGAGTACCATATGAAGACATCTTATTGTGTTAGTAAACTACCTGCATCTCCAAAATCCTATGACAAGCCATCAACTGTCAAAAAGGAACCAAAGTCACCATTCAAGCATCTTCCACCACAACTTTCACAAAGTGGGGAGAAATGAGTAAAGAAGCTATCAATGAAGAAGACATCACCACATGGTTATATAAAGAAGAAGAAGACATAGAAATTGTGTGGGGGAAAACCATAGATGAAAACAATATTAAATGTAAATGAAATTAGAATCTAATCTAAGATCAAGAAAATGAATCTAGATTTAATCCTACAATTACAAAATGAGAAATTAAGATTAATGAATTAAAGAACATGTGAAGGCAATATATAGAAAAATGAATTCAACAATGAAATCATTACCCATCTCGTAGAGTATATTCGCCTGATGTTGGATTGCTTGTATCACTGTGAAGCCTCCATAGTTTATGTGCAAAAGCTTGAAGAACAATATTGATTTTGGTTGATCGAAGAAATGTTGAAGTTCTAATGGTGGTTGCGAATGTCGATAGTACTTCATTGTGCAAATGATGTTGACTCTTCGATCCTTTTTGTGAGGAAAGGGTTTTGTTATGTATAAAATAAGATTCAAAATGGACGATCAGGATTAAACAATGTTGAATCAAGATCGACGGTTGAAAGGTGTTGAGAGGATTTAGACATGAGTAGATTGTGCAAAGTAGATTACACAATTTGTGTGATTGAGGAATAGATTGGTTAGTCATGATTTAGATGGTTTAGTTAGGAAATTGATTGATCAATCAAAAAATTAGATTACTCAGTCAACAATCGTAATTTTCTCAATCAGAAAGTGGGTGAGGAAAATTGATTAATTGATTTAATTAATTAATTCCTTTTTGGAGTTGAACATACAAATCAAGTTTAACTTTTGCAAATAAAGTTGCATTAGTTTGATTTGATTTTTAATGAATGATTTGAATAGTTTGATCTAATTATTCAAAATTTGGAGGGAAAGTGTCGTAATTAAATTATTATGATTTAATAATTCAATTAACTTATGGTAATAAGGTGATTTAGTGGCGTAATTAAATAATTGGTGTTATTTAATCAATTAAGACAAAATAGTGTGAGATTAAGACTTCATTAAATAAATGTAATTTATTTAATTGGACGAAATGATAGAAACACAAATTAATTAAATAATGTTGTTTTATTCAATTAATAGTAGAAATAGGGTTTTCAAGACTTTATTAAATAAATGAAATTTATTTAACTAGTCAAAAATTATGAAAAAGTGAATTAATTAAAGAATGTTGTTTTATTCAATTAATAGAAGAAATTAGGGTTTTGGATGTTGTTTGATGTTGTTCAATGCTATTTAATGATGTTTAGGTTGTGTGATAGGTGTTAGGTCAATTTTACATGTCTACATAACCCAAGCAACTCCCAACAGAACAATATGGTAAAGGCTTTGAAATTATGAAACACAAAGGCTATGATGGACACATTGGACTTGGTTTGCACAAAGATGGGATGACAAAACCTTTGCTACTATCTAAGCAACCAAAGAATATATGGCTAGGGTGCAAACCATTAAAAGTGGGTGCTCCTAGTACTAAGGTGCTTTCGAGTGAGGAAGTGAGTGTTTAAAAGGATATCGAGACATCCAAGGACTACCATACCAAGACCAAATCCATTGAGTGAGAGTGGGATTCTTGTACATCCAGTGACTACAACCTAGCCGAGACATTCCAAAAACTTGACTTATCTGACCCCTCAGCTAAAGGAAAAGCTTGGATTGATTCCTTTTTGGATCCCGATAATAGTTCCATTTTCACCTTATCTACCCATTGATTGAACCTTGACAATACTGCTAATGGAAAGCCTCTATTATACTCTCAGTTGATAGACTAGGACCACCAAGGGTAACCCACCTTAGAAATGTTTGAAAATGATGAAGCAATAATTTAGTTTATGGGATTATGTGAAGGCATAACTTATGGAGATCATAAAACTAGCTTTACCATAGATATTGAAAACATGACCTACTTTGGGGAGTCTATCCTGCCCTCCAATCCCAAAAATAAAAATGATAAAATAAAAAAAGAAAGGTCTATAGGTGAAAACCGAAAGGCACCTCTAGACTAAGAAAAAGTAAAAAGAAAGGACACATCCAAGGGTGAAATCCTCTCCAAGGTTCCCAAGGATGGAGGATTGGACTTACTTCCCATAATCCAAGAGAAATCATCCATGCTAGTAGAGAAATCTATGGAAGTCAACACAGGCACTGATCAAAATCCTAAGATCATCCATTTCTTAGCTTCTTTGAAAAAAATAGAGCAGCCTGAGTTTCATGCCCTATTCATAGAGAGACAAAACAACTTTGCTTGGTCTTATGTTAACATGCCTAGTTTGGATCTTGAATTGATTTTACATCATTTTCCATTGTTTCCTAATGCTAAATCAGTCAAACAAAACATATGGAAATGCATCCTCACATTGCCCTACTGGTACTATTGAGTTAAAGAAGTTACTTGATGTTGGCTTCATTCAACCTACTGACTATGTAGAGTGGATTTCCAATTTGGTACTAGTAACAAAACCAATAGGAGGAATTTGCATATGTACAATTTTTGAGATTTAAACAAGGCATGTCCAAAATATTACTTCCCCTTGCAAAATATTGACATCATAGTGGACTTAACAATAGGCTATGAGATGTTATCCCTCATGGATGGTTTCTCGAGATACAATAAAATTAAGATAGCTCTTGAATACCAACGCAAGAAAAATTTCACATGTCCTTGGGGAACATATTGTTGGAACATCATGCCATTTGGATTGAAAATGTCGGGGCTACATATCAACATGCCATGACCATGATATTTCATGAAATCATGCACATCATCATGAGAGATTATGTGGATGACCTATTAGCCAAATCATTAACAAGGGGTGATCATCTACGAGTGTTAGAATTTTTTTTCAAGAGGCTAGAAGAATAAATAAAGTGTGAGTAAATCCAAAGAAATGTGTGTTTGGAGGAACATCGGGAAAACTCCTAGGGTACATTGTTTCCAGAAGAGGTATTGAGGTCAACCCTACCAACGTAATGTTGGAACACAAAAATCTACTGAGAGGGGGGGTGGATCAGTAGATACTAAAAATTAGGCCTCAAAACCTTTATGTAGATTACTTCCTTAGCTCCAAATACTTTGTGTATATTTCTTTCTCAAATTCTTGATGTGTAGATTGAAAAACTAAAGATGCAAACATAAACATGCCCACAATGCCAAATATACATGGAAAACCCAAGATGGGAAAAACAACGGTGAGAAATGTTGCTAGGATCTACTATATTAAGCCAACCTCACAGAGAAATCTTATGTACAATGTTCAGGGCACCAATCCAAGGAAGCACCAACTCCCTGATTTAGAAGCAACAAATTCAAGGATGCACCAACACCTTGATTTAGGAGCTATAACTCCAAGGAGAATACAATCCCATAATCTGAGCTACAACTTAGTATAATGAGGGCACAACCTCTTACAACATTAAAATCTTATGTATGCATAAAACTGGGTTTGCATAACCTATAATGCATCAATACATTCTATACTTTGTTGCACACACTGCAACTTATTTTCTACTACTGAAACTACACTCTCAACAACACATACCTTTGCACCTCTCTTCTCTTTTTGCATTGCACTCTACTCTACACATAGAACAATCACTATTCAAGCCTACTACTCTACACCTCTTTCCCTTTCTACAGTGTCTCATACATTTGCACTCACCCAAATGCAAACCTAGATGATGATCCTTTTTATGTCTATGTTACTCATATATTCTTATTCACTATATTCCCTCTTGTCTCTCTCATAGCTCTTCTACTTCTATAGATACAACCCTGAGAAAATTATTTGATTGTCTTCTTTTCTTCACTGACCTGTAATATTTACCTCAAGATGCACACCACCATCCAGATCATCTAGAAGATTCTATTAGGGTTAAATTCATTTACAAGATTATTTGGCAAGCTACCTACACATCAAGCCAAACACCACCATCAATTTCACATCTAACTCATTGGATACCATGGCAGTTGCCAAAACCCTAGACTTGAATGCATTAGATGCATTCTCTTGACTATGTGATCCAATTCTTATCTCGATCACCTCTACAATATGTGTCACTATCTTGAAGATCAAATCTTTATTTATATTGGTTTTTGGTGTAGTAAGACCAATTAAATCTTTCCTCTGTGTTGGTTACTAGTCAAAACCATTATTTACATGGATTTGATTGTTTGAAATCTTCATGTTTGAATATTGAACATCGATCTTTTCTTTTGTGCCAAGATCTATCATTCACTGTTCATTGCTCAACTTTAAAACATAACCATCAAATTACACATCTTTGCATCTCCACCATCGATCTTAGGGTTTTGTCTCAAAGAACATCACATGTCACTATGTTGAGGAAACATACATTTCAATCTCAACAAATTTCACATTTTTCTTCAAAATGAGCCTTCCTGTAGCTTTCAACTATCACCATGTCAAGTGGACACCAAAGCTACTTTCTCTGAAAACTTTCTTTCTCATTGAACCACTCTTGGTTTCCATACATGAGGTCCACCATACATTGCCACATAATTCTCAACAAGTATTTGAATTGTCCATTGATCAACCATCTTTAACCATGTGTCAACATCTGATTCGCTCCTTCACCACATGTCAAGACATGTCAAAAAACTATCCTTATTGCCTCTCAGCTGGGACCGACACCATCAACATGTTGGAGGGATTGAAATAGACTCTGCTCAAAGCAAAGTAGTCTTGCCTATACACCATGTTGCATTGGTGATCCTACATGTTACACATGTCATCATACTTTGATGTCACCTTCCACTATTGCTTCCTGTAACATGTCATAATCTTACTTGACCATCATCACCACATATATGCAGCATCACTACCAACTTATCCACCTTTTTTCCATATTGAAGAGACTCTAAAATACTTCTCTCTAAAATCTAACAGTCACTTTAACATGGTATTATCTCTCTATCTATCGCTTCATCGATGGGACAAAAAACCATCTCCTCATGACATTGTGTTTTCTCTCTGAACTGCTATAATGGATCTCCACCATTGCTGCCTATTCTACTTTTTAGCATATCGAAGGGAAACCAACATAGTTCCTACTAGCATCTTCTAGTCACCCCAAACTCTTTTGTACCTCGCTAAATCTACGAACCCTTGCATTTCTGAAACTCTCCTCTTCACAAAATCTATGGATGTTCACGTACTCCCTGAACTTACCACAATATCACCAAAACCATGCACCTACGGATTACCTAAGTTTAACCATTTTTGCAAATTCCTTGCTCAAGTGGATTACGTAAAATCAACATTCATGGCCTTCCTTTTTCTTTTCAGGGGTCGGAGTTCTCTCATTCCTCTTTCCTTATGCTTGGAGTGTATTGTAGCTTTAGACAAGTAATTCTGAACACATAAGTCCAATGCACTCTTTCTCTTGTTGGGATTCAACCATTGACCTTACCCTTTTCCATTTACCTCCTTTCACATTTATCGCAGACCATAACTTATACCTGTGAAACCCCAAAGTGTGAAATACCATCTTTCCATTGAACTTGTCTAATGTCGGGGTTCACCCTTCCACCTTGTTTCTTTCAAATCTTTCAATGAGTTGCAAGCCTGAAATATTTTCAAGTGGTGAGGTTTCTCCATATTGCCTTCTTCAAACACCATGGTAAGTTGTACTCTCGAAGTCCGAAGTTTGAAATACTTTGGACTTAGTGGATTTTACTTCACCACTCTAAGGGACCCAATAAGAGGTATGAACGAGGCCTGATTCTTGAAACCTTGGAGGCATAGTAAAAAATGACTAACTCCAAACACCTTCCTTCTTCAGCAGCTGATACACGGTAAGCCTAAGACTCAAGGCCCAAACTTTTGTACACTCTTCAACACTTGCACAAAATTTGCAACACATATTCAACCTTTCACATCAATGACACTTTTACATTAATACCAACATTCTCCTTTACTAGATCAGGTCCATATCACCTCTGATCCTCTTTCATCATGCCAACGATCTCCCTTACATGATTTCCCCTTTTGACATCAATGACAACAATATTCCAACAATCTCCCCCTTTTTCATTAATGAAAAAACTAAATGCTCAAATTACTAGAGGTCTAATACCAGTTATGGATAACATCTAAGCTCTCAATTCTCCCCTTTTGACATGTCTTCTCCTTTCCTCATCCTTATGAGCATCTACACAACTTTCTCCCCTGAGCTCAATTATTTTGAGAATTTGCAAAACTTTACCCTCCTTTGACATCAATGACAAAGGGTTACACTGGTGCAGGAGCACCTACACCACAATATCATTGTTGATTATTTGAATAAGTAAAGTTTTAATGTTTTAAGGTTTTGTCTTCAATAAGATCTAATAAGATCAATATTCATGTATTAGGAGGAGTTTTTAGGCTTAATAATAGTGTTTTGAACATGTAATAATGTTATTTCAAGTCATTTGTGAGGTCTTAGTGAAGTTAGAGGTGGAAAAGTGAAAACATTCCATTATGAGGCATGTTATTGTGTAAATGTTTGTATTTTGGCCTTCAACGGTCATTAAGTTTTCAAAAGTCAGTTAAGATTGGTGGTTAAAGGAATTGGGAATTGGATTCCAAGGCATATCAATTTAATTAAGGCCTTCAAGGGCTCAAGACAGGGGTTTCTAAAGGAGTTTTTGTTTTGAATCAATAAAGTTTTCAATTGCTCAGTTTCAGATTTTACTATTTTTCTTGTGTTTTCTGCCTATGCATAGGCCATTCAAACATCTTTTTGTATTAAAAATTTATGTAGAATTTTTTATACAAATATTAACTTTATTCTGACTTCTTAATAAAGGGTTTCTTCATTTATTTTGTAACCTTGAATCTCATATTTTCCCTTAACGGGTTCCTAAACAGGGGTATAGGGGTTTTGTGGTTTTAATGGTTTGAATCTCATCCCACCTATTGTGTGCCAATGTGACTTGGTGGGATGAGTTGGTAGGGATTACGAAATGATTCTTCAAGAGTGCAAGGTGTGGGGAACCAAGTTTTGAAAAATAATGAATAGTTAAAGGTCTAAAAATGGTGGTTTTTCACTTGAAAATAGAGCTTTTACCCTAGGGTTTGCAAAAATCTCTGAGATACCAGAAATTTCTTTTTTTTAAAGAATATTGGGGCCTAAATAAAGGTGTATAAGTTGGTGGCAGAGTCTAAAAGGTTGTGGAAGTGCTACATCCAATAAACCCTCAAGAATTACACTAAAAACAAGGGATTTCTGATTTGATGGTTATAGGTTCGTACAAATGGAATCCAATTGTAGAATCTATGTTTTCTTGGAAATTTATTTGCTTCCCCAAGGTTTCAAGGGTTTTTGTGGTGTTTGAAGGTAGGTTGCCTTGTAATTTTGGGCTAATTGAGTAGCCTTTCCAAGGGTTAGTGTATAGGAAGTCAATGATGGTCCAAAGGAGTTTATGTTGTTTCTCATATATGTTGTGTAACTTGGAAATGGGTGTTTGAATCAGTCATGTTCTGGTCTAGTGATTTGGAAGATTGTGGAGTAATTGGACAAAAACTAGTTTCTCACTATTCTAAGGGTTTAAGGGGTTTAAAGAGGAAAATTTGTTTTCAATTGCTTGTCAAGTTTTAAGTGAGATTTGGATTGGCTAAAGAGTTTAGAATAATCTTGTTAGATGCCTCAAATAGGTAGGTTGTCAAGAGTTTGTGATTGTGCCCTTTTGTCTGCATCACACACTCACCATGTTGTTGCAACCTTCACTTCTCTTGAGCAATGGAAAAGGGAATTTTCTCCCCCTTTGATTGATACCAATTGTTTCTCTCAACCTTTGACTACAATGGAGAAAAACATATGCTCCAATCGATCTGAACCAATTAAAAATATCTATTGCTAGTTAAAGTGCCATTACATGCTCTGAACCAATCATGTTTGATACCAATTGTAGATAATCTAATTTGTTCTCTATACTAATTGAATCAAATTCTTGACACCAATTGGTGATATCATGCCTTGATACCAATTAACATTTTGAACTACACTACATCTGTGGTAATGGAAAAAGTAGCCTTTTTCCCTTACTTGGTTTGGATAATTAACATTAAAACTAAACTAATGGTGTCTTGGAGTAGTGTTGTAATGTTTCATACACATTCACATCATTCTAAGACCTTTATTTGATTAAAAATGCATTAATTGGTCCTTTGCAAAGGTGTTGTGAAATGTTGTAACACACTTTCATATTTTTCTAGGACTTATTTACTTAATTAAGCCTTATGGGCCCCTTTCTGTATAAAATGTACCTAATGTGTACCTTATTTAGGTTTTGTAAAGTGTTGTAACACATTTTCACATTTATATAGGGTGGTCTTAATTATTTGTGGTTGATTGGAGTTAATTAGCCCTTTTTAATTCAAATTTAACCCTTATTTATGACACCTCCCGAAGATCTATCCCGACAGCCAGTAATTAAATAATATAACATTTAAATTGGGAAAATTTAGGTCCTAGAAAATGGTGCGAAGACCCATTCACCCTAGGTAGCGAATGGGTCCTCCCTTAATAGGACCCCCATGTTTCAGTTGATCTGGAATGGGTTTTTAGTGTTCTTTCCATCCCCCAGGGTTAGGTCCTGGTAAATTGAGTCGGGACCCATTTTCCCAAGGTGGAAAATGGGTCCTCCCTTCATGAGGACCCAATTTTTAAATTTCATCTTGGTGGGAATTTAATAATGTTTGTTTCCAGATCTGGTGCCAACTTGAATTGTTTGAATTTTGGGGTTAATCTCCTAATTTAGTATTAATAAGGGGTTAATTCACATTGTTTCTCCTTAGAAGATCTAGCAAGTTTATGAATCATTATAGCAATTTTAATAGATCATTATAAAGAATTTCAAAAGCATTCATAAGGTATTTCAAGGTAGATTTCAAGAGTTTATTGCAGCAATTGAAGATCATATCATCATGTCAAGGGTTTGATGCATGCATTCATGTTGTTGAGCTAATATTGTGAGTGTAGCATTGAAGATCTATTGCAAGCATTGTTTCACATATTATTCAAGGATTAAGATCTACATTCTTCATGGCCACTTCATGTTAGTTTTTAGATTTGTTTCACAAGACAAAATCCAAGGTATCTACATTACATCATTTCATGTTTCATGCTTCATTTCCTTTATTTCATCATTTAGTTTAATTACCTACAAGGGGTTTGACTAAGGCAAACCCACATTCACTAACAATCAACAATTTTTTCCTCCCTTGAATGTGTGATTACAAGTTTATAGGTTAAAGATCAAGTAGAGCAAGTTTGGAGAAAAATTTTAAAGTTTTCAAGTTGCAAAAGTTGTCATTTAAAGTACAAAATCAAAGAATTGAAGCTACAAAATTCACTACAGACTTCAAGAACTTGATAACCGAGATTTTGAGAGTGCAGACATTAAGGAATAGGACCCTAATCTTAGTTTTTGAAACCCTAACAAGAACCCATATTCCACTAAAGGCGAATGAATCTGATGTAACTTAAAAATAACATGTTTTTGACAAGCTACATAGCTTTTTATGCTCTAGAAACTTCCCTCATAGTTGCTATAAAAGTTAGGTAGCATTTTGGATTGTTATTTGCATCTTTTGGCTCTCATAATTACATCTTTTTGTAGTGATTTTGGTGGAAAATCATAGTGGTTCATCACTTTGTCAACTCATTGTGGTCAACCCATCTTTTTTACCATCAGTATAAAGTATAACACTGATTAGATGCCAATAGCAAGTCCCCCTAAGAGCTTGCTCCATTTTCACTTGGCATACTTGAGAATTTTCTTCACTTTTGGCTCTATACCAGCTAGTCTATTCTAAACCAAATTATAATTGTCTAAAATCAACTAGAACCACTCATACCAATTGCTAACAAAACTAATTATTAGTGAATTTGTAGAAAAACTCCCCTTGAGACATATCTCTTCTCCTTGAAGATAAGGAGCATTTCTCTTAGCAGATAATTTACACAACTTCCTTCTCCTTCACCTACGAATGTTCTTCCCCTTTGAAAATCATTTCAAAGATAAATATTGTGACCATAACTCTGCAACCATCAAGTCATTAGAAATTTTTAAAACATATTTTACCTGACTTGATCTCTCCATTCTTTTCTATGGATGAATATATTCCAATTTAGCTCCCCTTGGACTCATGCCCTATCACTAAGATTTAGTGATGTAAGGTTGAATCAACCTTATTTGGTGCTTCTTGCTAACCTTTCACTCTCCACACCTTCTTGGGATTCTTCTCTATCTTTTCAGCCTTCTTCTCAACAACATGTGAACTCTTGTTCACTCTAGGGGACACATTTTTTCTTTCATAATTTTCTATTGGTCTTACAATTTAATCTACAATTCTTTTCTATGTGACCAAAGTTTTTACAACTATAGCACATTACATTCTTATTTACAACGAGAGAAAATGATTTTTTATATATACATTTTGTGCTCCTTTTAGGTGTAGCTCTACATTCACAAACTCTATGATCAAATTGATTACAGCTATAATAGTAACTATAAAAACATGAGGAGTACATATTCATAGCTTTCCTCTATGTAGGATGAGATGATCTTCTTGGATTTGACATCTTGATGTATCTCGTCCTTGTAAATATATTTGCATCAGTTCCTCCTATGTGCTACTTTTTCTTCAAACCTCCAAGAATTTGTTTTTCATTGTTCTTCTTGTTTACAATAGATCTCCTTTCTTCTTCAACTTTCTTCTTACTAGCAGCAGGCTTAATTTCTTCTTTTTCTTTCTTCACTTCAACAATGCCTTTTTTTTATCTTCCATTTCCAAAGGAATTTTCTTTCTTTGTGCAACATATTTCTTCTGCTCTACATTTTTCAAATAATTTTGTAGAAGTAGAATGGCTCTTCCCTTGCTCACAACCAAGTTCAATCTTCAATCTTGGTCTTTATCTCTGTCTTGATGGATTTTGTGAACTAACTAGTTCATTAAGAATTTTTGAGCCACCCTTGAACTTTAGGCCTTTATCAATCTTCTCTTTAGCTTTTTCTAATTATTTTATCAAGTCCATTATTTCTACCTCCAACTTTATGGTCTCATTAGATTTAGATTTTAGTTTAGATTTAACTACATCTTCAAGCTAATCACCATCTGGTTAGATTCTTCAAGACTCTTGGTCAACTTATAAATCTCCTCTTGTGCATTCAATTTTTGTTCTTCATTTTACTTCCTCAATCTTTTAACCTCATCTAAAGTATAGATGAGTTTACCTTCTAATTCCACTTCTTCTTCTTCATCATATGTTGTACCAAAATCCATGGATAGGGATTCAATCCCATCAATCTCATAGGCACTTTCATGTTCATCAACTGAGCTGCCAAAAACATTTGATATCCTATCTTCACCTTTTGTGTGCATTTCCTTCTTATTTTCTTCTTTACTACTATTATCTTTCTTGGAGTTACACTTTTCATCATAAATAAATTCAAAAGCAAGATAAGCAATTTTACCTCTACATTTTTTGGAGCCTCTCCTTAGTCTTCTGATGAAATCAACTTCCTCTTTATCAGCCTTCTCAGATCCAGATGTAGATGCTTCTTCTATCTCTCTTCTAGCTGCAACATCACCTATGGATGTATCTACACTTTTCTTATCTTCACTTGTCTTCATAATTTCAAGCTTACCTCCATGTATCTAAAACCTAACCTGTACCTTACTATCATCCTCTTCATACATACACTTCAACTTGTTCCAAACTTCATGAGTAGTGTGATAATGCTTGCCCTTGACAAACATAGAGCTTGATGACCCATTAAAAATTTCATTTGTTTCCTTAGCATTATCATCATATGCCTTCTTTTTAGCCTCGATATTTAGAGGTGTAGTAAGAGTTGTATATCCATATATTGCTAACATCCACACATAAAACCCTATGGATCCAAAATATCTCTTCATTAAAAATCTCCAAAGAGTATAATTTGATCCATTAAAGAGAGGTACTTCTTTTGCAAATGAGCCTTCTTGACTAACCATTTGTGTTCACTTGTCCAAGATTTACCCGAGTTGATTAAGCTTCTCTTAGGGAACCTAGGGCTCTGATACCAATTGTTAGAACACAAAATCCTACTAAGAGGGGGGGGGGTTAATAATTAGATACTAACACTTAGGCCTCAAAACCTTTATGTAGATTACTTCTCTAGCTCCAAATACTTTGTGCATATTTCTTTCTCAAACTCTTGATGTGTAGATTGAAAAACTAAAGATGCAAACATAAACATGGAAATGAACAATAAGCACAAAAATTCCCACAACACCAAATATACATGGAAAACCCAAGATGGGAAAAAAACATGGTGATAAATGTTGCTAGGATCTACTTTCCTAATCCAGACTCAAAGAAATATTCTATTACAATGTTTAGGGCATGAACCCAAGGAAGCACCAACTCCCTAATTTGGAAGCTACAACTTCAAGGATGCAACAACACCCTGTTTTAGGAGCTACAACTCCAAGGAGACTATGATCCCCTAATATGAGCTAAAACTTAGTATAATGAGGCCACAACCTCTTACAACATTAAAATCTCATGTATGCATAAAACTAGTTTTGCATAACCTATAATGCATCGATACATTCTATACTTTGTTGCACACAATGAAACTTACTTTCTACTACTGAAACTACACTCTCAACAACACACACACACCTCTGCAGCTCTCATCTCTTTTTTCATTGCACTCTTCCCTACGCATTTAACAATCACTATTCTAACTTGCTGCTCTACACCTCTTTCCCTTTTTGTGGTGTCTCATATATATGCACTCACCTGAATGCAAACCTAGATGATGATATTTTTGGTGTCTAGGTTACTCACATATGCGCATTCACAATATGCCCTCTTGGATTTCTCTTAGCTCTTCTACTTCTCTAGATACAACCCCTAGAAAATTCTCTGATTGTATTATTTTCTTCACCGAATTGCAATCTCTACCTCAAGATGCACACCACCATCTAGATCATCTGGAAGATTCTATTAGGGTTAAATTCATTTACAAGCTTCTTCAACAAGCTATCTACACATCGAGCAAAAAACCATTGTTAATTTCACATATGATTCATTGGATACCATGGTGGTCACCAAAACCCTAGACTTGAATGCAATAAATGCATTCTCTTGATTATGTGATTTGATTCTGATCTTGATCACCTCTACAATTTGTGTCATTATCTTGAAGATCAAATATTTATTTACATTGGTTGCTAGTCCAATTGGACCAATTAAATCTTTCCTCCATATCGATTACCAATCAAAATCCTTGTTTACACAGATCTAACCGTTTGGCATCTTCATGTTTGAATACTATTCGTCGATCTTCTCTTCCATGCCAAGATCCAACGTTCATCGTTCATTGCTCAACTTTAAAACATCACTGTCGGATTACACATTTTTGCATCTCCATGTCATCAATCTTAGGGTTCTATCTCAAAGCGCATCACATATCACTATGTCGAGGATGCATACATTTAAGTCTCAACGAAGTTAACCATTTTCTTTGAAATGAGCCTTCCCATAGATTTCACGTATTGCCATGTCAAGGGGACAACAAAGCTACTTTCTTTGAAAACTATCTTTCTCTTCGAACTACTCTTTCTTTCCATATGTGAGTTCCACTAGACATTTCCACACAATTCACAACATTGATGTGAATTTTCCATCAATCAACCATCTTTCACCATGTCTCAACATCTCATTTTCTCCTTCGCCACCTGTTAAGACATGTCACCAAAATATCCTTATTGGCTCTCAACTAAGATCCACACCATCAACATGTCAAAGGGACTTGAAATAGACTCCATTCGAAGTGAAGTAGTCTTTCCAATACACCATGCTGCATTGGTTAGGTGATCCTACATGTTACACATGTCATCATACTCTAACATCACCTTCCACTATTGCTTCTTGCCATGTGTCGTAATCTTACTTGACCGTCATCACCACATATCTGCCACATCACTACCAACTCATCCACCTTTTCACCATATCAAAGGGACTCTGAAATACTTCTCTCTAAAATCTAACTGTCACTTTGACATTGTATTATCTCTCTATCTATTGCTCCATCGATGGGACAAAATAACATCTCCTCCCGACATTGTGTTTTCTCTCTGAACTACTATAATGGGTCTCCATTGTTATCACCTATTCTTCTTTTCGACATATCGAAGGGACACCAACATAGTTCCTACAAACATCTTCCTATCACCTTGAAATCTTTTTTCCTTCACTAAATATGTGGACCCTTGCATTTCCTAAAAATATCCTCTTCATGAAATTTTTGGATGTCCGGATTCCCTGAACTTACCACAATATCACCAAAACCATGAAGTTGTGGACTACCCAATCTTAACCATTGTCAAAAATTCCTTGCTCAAGCGGATTACTTGAAATTAACATTCATAGCCTTCCTTTTTCTTTTCATGGGTCAGAGTTCTCTCATTCCTCTTTCCTTATACTTGAAGTGCATTGTAGCTTTAGACAAGTAAGTCCAAATGCATAAATTTGATGCACTCTTTCTCCTATCGGGATTTGGCCATTGGCCTTATGCTTTTCCATTTACCTCCTTTCACATTTATCGCAGACCATAACTTATACCTGCGAAACTCCAAAGTGTGAAACATCATCTTTGCATTGAACTTGTTGGATGTCAGGGTTCACCCTTCCACCTTACTTCTTTCAGATATTTGAATGAGTTGCAAGCCCAAAACATTTTTGGGTGGCAGGGTTTCTCCATACTGCCTTCTTCAAATACAACTATAAGTTGTACTCTCGAAGTTCAAAGTCAAAAATACTTTGGAATTAGTGAATTTTACTTCACCACTCTAAGGGACCTAGTAAGAGGTATGACTGAGGCCTGATTCTTGAAACCTTGGTGTCATAGTAAAAAATACTAACTCCAAACACCTTCCTTCTTCAACAGTTGATACATGGTAAGCCCGAGACCCGAGGCCTAAAATTTTGTACACTCTTCAACACTTGCACAACATCTCTAACACATCTTAAACATTTGACATCAATGACAATTTTACATTAATGCCAACATTCTCCTTTCCTGGATTAGGTTCATCTCACCTCTAATCCTCTTTCATCATGCCAACAATCTCCCTTGCATGATTTCCCCTTTTGACATCAATGAAAACAATATGCCAAAAATTAAAATCTATCATACAAATGCTACCACCAACAAAAATAATTCAATTGTAAACACTATAAGGAATACTACAATCTATTAGAAGGTTGATCACACAACTGGTAGATAAGTGTCAACCATTCCAACATTCTCTAAGAAAAGGAGTACCATTTATGTGGATAGATCGATGTCAAGAGGGATTTTAGTAGATAGAATATTATATATAAACACCACCAGTCCTATTGCCTCTTATTGATGGAATACATCTCATACTCTACATATCAACAACCATGTCAGTGCTGGGAGCATTGCTTGCATAGAATGACAATGATGGAAGAGAAAGAGAAATTCACTATATCAGCTATACACTTGTGGGATATGAGCTCAACTATAGTTTCATCAAAAGTGCCTACCTTATGGTAGCTTTTACCACTTAAAGACTTAGGCATTACATGTTGAACCATCAAATGAAGCTTGTAGCCAAAATAGATCCCTTAAAATATCTTCTCAACAAAGTGGCCTTGACAAATCAGTTATCCAAATGGGTAATGATACTAAGTGAATATGGCATTTAGTATGTTGAACAAAAGCAAAAGGAAAATTTATATCCAACTTGTAGTGGCACCTATGCCAACAAACCATCCAGTGGTATCAGATTTCCTTGATGAGTCTATATTTACACTAGAAACTTCAGCCACATGGAAGTTATATTTTGATGGATGTCATACAAGTCACAATTCAAGAGGAGGCATATTGTTTGTTACACCCCAAGGAGATACCATACCTTAGTCATTCAAAATTTATTTCTTTAGTACTAACAACATAGCAAAATATGAGGCTCTACTCATAGGAATTCACATGGCTATGAAGATCAAAAGCCTTTAGGTATATGGTGACTGATAGTTAGTTATATGACAAGTTAATGATGACTATGATACAAAGGATGAGAATCTCACTCCTAACAAATGGATTGTTGATAGTTTTAAGTAGTACTTTGATGACATAATCTTTTGGGGGGTTCCACGAATCAAAAGCAAGGCATCTGATCTAATGGCTACAATTTTTCCTCTCTTGGAAATTTCAAATAACATGCCACAATACAAGTTCTTGGTAAAATAGCTATTGATCCCTACCTTTGATATTCCTGATTCTGAGATGGTGTGTGAATTTGTTGGTCCTAATTCCCCTTAGTATAAAGATGCTTATGATTACTTACATGACTAAGTTATTCCCCTTGACCTATCTTCCAATCAACACAAGACCTTCATCCATAAGACCTCAAACACCATCATCGGTGACACTCTTTATTTTCAAATCCTATACAACACCTCCTGAGATGTCTCGATATTGATGAAGCAAAAACAACCTTACAAGAGGTACACGAGGGTATATGTGGAGCCCACTCTAGTGCTCCTACTCTAGCTAAAAATATCATGCACATTGGATACTACTGGCCCATGATGGAACACAATCCATACCACTTTGTCAAGAAGTGTCGGTAGTATTAGATACATGGAGACCTTATACATGCACCAGCTCAGGAACTATAGATAATCACATCACCATGGCCCTTCGCCCAATAGGGACTCAACCTCATAGGTAAAATCCATCCCACCTCATCCAATGGCCATAAGTTCATCATCATAATGACTGATTATTTCACCAAATGGATTGAAGTTGTTCCCATGACATACATTACTAGAAAAATATCTAAAATCATCCTTAATTACATCATTTTCTGGTACGATGTCTCGTATTCCATCATAACTAATTATGGTTGTCCCTTTAAGAACTAGGATTTTTTCCAGTTATGTGAGAAATTTTGTATTCAACACCACTTCACCACTCCATACTACCCACAAGTTAACAACCATGTTGAGGAATCTAACAAAACAATAGTCAAAATCCTCAAAAATACTTTCAATGATGGTGGTTGTGACTGACACCTCCAAATCAATCTTGCTCCATGGGCCTACTACACCAGTATCCACATCCTCATAGGATCCACACCATATTACTTATTCTTTGGTTTTAATGCCATCTTACCTATCAAAGTTGAGTTACCTTCCTCATGTTGCAAGAATGGAAATATTGAAGGTGTTGTCATTGATGTCAATTGGTAATCAACTAGTTGTTGTTGGCTGCATATATCAAGGATATTGAGAAAATTTTAATGAAGATATGTTGCAGGTATTTAGTGGTTGCTCCAGGTTTTGGTCTAGATTTTCTCCTATGTTTGTGTGGTTTAGAAATGTTCATGGTTGTTAGAATATTTTCTATATCCAAATTTTTGGTTGTTGATTTGTTGTACATTGCAAGTTGTGTTCACCAGTTGTGAACTGAGGTTTTCTATGTTTCTAGGTGAGGTCTAGGAGAAATTTTGTTGGTTTGATTTTTTCTTTGATGAAATCTTATTACTTGCAGTTCTAGAATTGATTTTCCCTAATTCTATTGAAGTTAGTTTCAACATCTAGAAGATTCGTGCTTAATGGTTTTATGTGTTTTACACTAGTTTGGCTAACCTTGTGTGAAATAGCACTTTCAAGGTTGATGAAGCATGTTGGATCTTTTTGGGTCCCTTGAAGCATGTGTTTGGGTTGCCCTCATTCTAATTCCACCATAGGATGTTTTGTAACTGACCTAATTTGAATTTGAATTTGGATGGCCGACTTTGGATATGTTTCAAAGTTGAAGATGGTATAAATACAAGATGAGTTAGTGGTGAAGAAATATACAAGAGCGAAGAAGAATAGTGATAAGAGAAAAGAGGAAGTGCAGTTATATGTGAAATTGATTCTATTAAGTGAGTGTGTGTGATGCGAGTGTGGTAGATTTGTGTGAAGCTTAATGTTGAGTTTCTAGATGCATTGAGTAGAAGGTGAACTCTATCATTCATGCATGTCTACGAGTGATTGTGGTGGAATCCTTTGTTGCATTGGGATTGTAGTCTCTCTATAACAAGTCTTCTTTTTCTTCTTTGTATCTCTATGGAAATGAGTCATCTGGGTTGTTATCCCTATTGGACAATGAGTCCTTGTTCTAGACAGTGAGTCCTTGTTTTGGATAGTGAGTCCTTGTTTTGGCACTGAGCCTCTTGTAATCGATTTTGATATTATTTATAGTGTGAGTTAATCCTCACCATGGTTTTTCCCTTATTGGGTTTTCCATATAAATCTAATGGTATTGTGTTTGTGTTGGATCTGATTTTTTGCATTGGCATTTGATGATTAATCATTTAGGAAATATTAAGAATTAGTTTTGGTGATTGAATTAAAGGTTTAATTCTATGACAACTAATTCACCCACCCTCTCACTTGTCCTATTCAACACCTTGAGGTTATCCATGCAAGGGATTATTGATGATGAAGAGTATCATGTATCTAGACTGCATGACTTGGAACTGTTAGATGAGTGAAGACATAATGCATTGGTCCATCTACAAGCTTATCAAATTCATCTTCATCACATTTACAATAAGAAGGGTTTGGTTAGAAATTTTGACATTGGTATTTGTTGGTGTGAATAATTGTCTTGTACCTAGCTAATTCATTCACTAGGTAATTAGGGGACATATTCACATGGTTAAGTTTACTTAGGTAAAAGATTCCTTCTAGAAGTCTTAGTTGGCTTATCTAGAACTTATCTTATCTAGCTAGGATGCATCATTTCCTAGGTGATTAGGTTGTTGGTTGTCTCATGTCATAGGATCATGACATTTGTCAACATCATATTCATTCCTATCTCTCAACCTTGCCCATATAAGAAAGGTATCTCTTGTACATTTGTATTCAAGCAATCAATCAATCTTGCATTGTGAAGCAAGCTTTCTTGCCACTCTCTTGTGGAAGTGGTTTTGGTGTGATCTTGGGGGTGTTGAGGAGTCACCATTAACTCCTCTGGTGACTTGGTTTTAATGGAAAATATTAAGAATCAAGTTGAAAGAGAGAAGCCTAAAATTTTTAACCCTAATTGGTTGGGTCCATACATTGTAATGATAATATACAAGTTTGGAGCTTATCAAATTTTGACTCTTGAAGGGGAATCATTTTCATAGCCTATCAATAGGTTGCACTTGTGCAAATTCTACACCTAGCCTCAAAGAGACATGTCAAAACCTATAAATTACAAAAAAAATAAACAAATAAAAAAAATGTCACCTTGATGAAAACCTGGCAAATAGGCATCTTGTGTGACTAAAAATAAATTTTTTTTTTTAAAGAAAATAGTAAACATAAATAATTCATCCAATAGTGAAAACCACTTCAATGGTGTTTTGGATAAGTACCATGGTGAAAACCTAGCACATAGGTGCCATGTGTAGTTGATCTTTGCTCCATCATCTACCATAACTCTATCTGGTTTTTCATCCACGCTCATAATAAATTCATCTCCACACTTTCCCATATCACCCATAATAACACTTTTTTGTCCTTCCCATAACCTAGAACAATTGACATTACACGTCTTTCACCTTTCATATCCATCCACAATAAGGTTTATTTGATTCCATCCCTAATAAATTAGTCCTATACTTGGCTGACGTTAAGTACTTAACTCATGTCTTCAATGAATCCTAGACTTGGTATTGGAGGTCATTATATTAAAAATCCAAAAAAAAAAAAGAAAGCCAAAATCCAAAAAAAATAGAAAATTTCAAAAACCCAAAAATAAATCAGAAAACTTAAAAATCCAAAAAAATAGAAAACTTCAAAACTCCAAAAAAGACAACTCTAAAATCCAAAAAAAAAATAAAAAATTCAAAACCCAAAAATAAAAATCAAAATATGCCAAAGACCCAAAAACATCCAAATAACCTTCAAAATCCCAAAAATAGTGTCAAGTCATGTTATTCTAAGTTAGTCGAACTATGCTACCTCTTTGATTTCAAGTAGGCAAGGCTATCTTCGATGAGCACCTGAGGCACTAGGTCATTCCTTTAGGGTTTGTTGAGTCGAGTCAATTATGATTCAATCCATTTAATAAATAATACAAGGTCAAGTCAGTCAAACTATGTTGTCTCCGCGCATTGATACATAGGGAAGGCCATCTTTGATGGGCCCCCAAGGCACTAGGTCAATACCTTATAGTTTGTCGAGTTCGTCATCGTCCATAATAAATCAAACACTTTGATCAAACACAAATAGTCATCCAAGCCTTAACAAAATCATGAATCAATAGATAAACTATCCAACTAGTCTTCAAACCAAATCCGTCAATTTCCTAATCAGTCAAAACATCAAACATCAAACTAGTTAGTGAATGGTCTTATACAAGAGGTGGCATTATCAAAACCAAACTCAATGTCTTATACAACTTGTCTCATTTCTTGATACTAGACCTAACCCTATCAGTTTTCTTATACAAGATGTGTCCTTCCTGAAGCCAAACATTGTCATCTATCAAACTTATCATTTGCCTTATACAGGTGGCTGAATGATCAGAACTAGATTTGATGTCTTATACGACATGCTCCATTTCCTGAAACCATAAATTTTCAATCAATCAACCATTTAATCAATCTCATCAATCCTATCAACAAACAATCACTTGAAAATGATCTATATGCTTGTTGACTTTGTTAGTCTAGTTTGTCTTATCTTTTTATTGATTTTTTTTTGGTCATGTTACTAGCCACCTTGAGGATGTCCCAAGAAGGATTTAGAGGAGTGATGATGTCTCATAACCTTCTTTTCTTTGATTGTTGTTTGTGGATTATCTTGGTGAAAATATTGGGGCAACTTCGCTCCTAGTATGAGCCATGACGTTCCATTTCTATTAAGTGTATGTTTTTGCAAGTGGATAACATTGCATACCTTGGTATACATCATACCATGGTGTTTATTGTCTATTTTCCATATTTTTAATTCCCAATGATGATTAAATTCAAAGCCTAGCATCTATCATGCAAACTATCAATCTTTCTATGTCTTCGCTAACTCCATGTTAACATACATGTCATCCATGCTAACATTTCTTCTATCCACATCTTGATGGAATCCTATGACACAAAAAATATCTTGCATACATAATCATGTTAGAGGCATGTAGGTATCATCATAGACATATTATTTCACCCATGTTGCATCGAAAAATACAAAAAACATTGATAGTGTTTCATCATAGGAATTATACATGTATCTATATAGGCACTACATGTCATAATCATATCATATCATCTTGTATCCATAATCCATTAGCATACATCACATTGCATATACATTAAATTTTCATAACATGAAAATAAATCATACATAGCATTGTATACATATCATATGAGCATATCATCCATATTCACATCACATCATATTCATAATGCATCCATAACATCATAAAGATTAAGTACAGAAGTATAAATCATACATTAGGCATCTATAATGTATCATAACATACAAAATTATATCATAACCATCATAAAGCATCCATCATATGAAATAAAAACAATGCATATAACATAAGACAATAGATCATATACTCACTACCAAAATCATGCATCATATATATATCACAAAAAGTATCACAGTACAAAATCAGGATGTCTCCCAAAATGGAGATCACAAGCTCAATAAAAAATATAAGTGTCAAAATACATATCATAAATATGCACTAGCCCAAGCTACTCATGTCTCTTGAAGGGGATGGTCATGGAAATTTTTCTATCCTCTGGTGCTTGTGACCCTAATGGCCTATGCCATGAGCCTGATGGTAGTCTATCATATGGAGTTAGTCTCAACTGACTGACTCCACCATTTATTTGTGACCTACGTGAGTGGGATTGGATGTGGCTACACATTTGAGTGTATGATGGTGCTCTCGTCTGAGGGTACCTGATGCTCATATAGATCTCGATAATACCTCACCTCTTGTCCTGCCTAGAATAACTAGTGACCTAGATCACCTATAGGACCAGTGAGAGTACCAATAAAGTCTAGACAATGCTGGTATGCTCTTTGTCTGCTAATAACTACTAGGTATCTCTTTTTCCTTAGAGTGCCAACCTCAGCCTCCAGTGTCTGTATGTGAACATTTGCAACATCAAGATGAGCCTTTAGGTTTTCTTATCTTTGATCCACTAACCCATTTCCATCCTTGATTCACACATCCTCTAGCTTCTCAACATGGTCCTCTCCTCTCAGTATCTTCTCTTTGACTATCCCCTCTACTTCTCCCATGTCCTTTCCTCCAATATTTTCCTCCTCTCCTACCTCATGCTCAACCTCTCCCATCACCACCTCCTATACTCTCTCTTCATCCACCCTTGACACCTCTTAGTCATGCTCCTCTCTAATAGGTGAGAGTTGTCTCATTGCTCTCAGTCCTCAAACTCTCTGCTACCTAGATTTTCCTACTCTCCTTCCTCTTTCATCACCACCATCATCACCTCTTCCTCCATTGCCTTGACCTAAATCTCCTCCCCATCCCCATCCTCTTAATCGACCTCATGGGCCCTTGCCTCTCTACTCTACTGGCACTGGCTGGTTAGGATCTGTCAATGGCTCTGTCCTATGTGTGGCCCACCATGTGTCATACTCAGGTGTGGTTCCCACATCCACAACCTCTAGTCCTGCACCCCATTATATAGGATGAAGTGCATCAATATCCTGCTCAGCTGTGACCACATGAATCATATATCCCCACTACCCAAACTATCGAGAAGACCATGCATACCCTATAGTACCCATTGGAAAACCCTAGCTCTCATCAAATTTCTTGCAAACCTGCTTTAGAAGATACATCTCAATAATGTGCTGAGATTGGATTGTTCATCCAAACAAACATCTAGCCTAGTGGCACCAAGGAAAATGCTCTACATCACCCTTCCACAGCTGGAAATCTTAAAAAGGTCTCCATATGAAGGAAACAAGTAAATATATGGTGTGACACTAGTAACCCACATCTCCAACATGTGTCTAGGTGACTACCATACAAGAAAAAATAAGGCATACCAACCCCTAACTCCCTCTCCATTGGCAATTGAAACATGATGATGTGCTCCCAAGCCCATATCATCAAGAAAGTCATCCCACAACTAATCGACTATGCTCCTTGAGAGGCGACATCATGCAATTGAAAGTATAACATCTTTAGAAGGCATAGCCCCCATGCATATACTATCTCCCTAGTCATCATGCCTACCGACATCTCTCCCTAGCCGACTAGAAGCATGTGCCCTTTGTGGTCTAGAATCACGATCTTGATAATGACTATACATAGAACTAGATCGAACCGATGATATCTCTTAGCAAGGACCTCCCATTGGATCTCATACTCCTTGACCTTGAGATCTACAATGTCTTAATACTCATAGGTCACCTTAATAGCCTAGAATCCATGCTCAAGATCATAGGACACATGTCCTTTGTGGATCAGTAGTCTTAGAATCTGGTAAACGTCGTCTAAAGTAACCATCGCCTCTCCTGTGAGAAAATGGAAAGAGCTGGTATCCAAATGCCATCTCTTGGCTAGCATGGTCAACAATCCCATATTAGCCTTGACAATGGGCATGAAGGTCACATAGTATAATCCTAGTAACAGGAGATGATCCCTCTCTCCATCAGTCACCTACTCTCGTAATCTAAATATCGATGGTTGACTCTCTTGGGTGTAAATCGAGTCATATCTGACCTATGATCACAAGCAAAAGAATCATGTCAATTGAAAACCCTAATCAAACCTATTGGACCTTGATTGCAAAATAAATTTCATCCAAAATTAGGGAAAAAGTTAAATCAACCAATTGCATCACACTGCTAAATCATATGTGTCTCACTCATCAAATGTGTCACACACTTTGTATATGTGACTTGCTATCACGATTGTGTCACACGCCTAAGCATATGTGTTGCATAAACCATTTGTGGTCAATTCACCATCACTTGCATTGAATAGCCACACATGCGACTCACATTCACGATTGCATCATTCCTGACCATGGGTGTGGTGGCAGGAATCACATGTAGAGCACTTTCATATTTGTATTGCACCACACTCACCAAACCCTAGTCTAGTGGTTGCATTGCACCATGCAGATGCAATGAACCAACCCACATGTGGTGAACATGATTGAAAATGTGGTGAATAGGGTTCACAACATCTTTTTGCTCACATTTGGAGCCCTAAAACTACTAAAAAAGATAAAATTACGAGGGAAAGTGTCCACATTGGGTCCCTAGAGCCCTCTAGCCATTTGAAAGTCTTGACTTTGAAACCACAGTGTGAGGAGTGTGGAATGAGCGACATCTTGGCAGCAAGTAGCTCTCAAATCTAACTCTTCACCAAGGGTAAAAGTGCACAAATGGTCAAAATTACCATCAAATTTCTATTTATACCCCCTAGGGTAGTGCTTTTTGTGCATGCAGTCAATGGTGGGTTCCAAACCCTAATTTAACCCTCTTGAAGGCTCGAGTTTTGAATCTTTTCCCATAAACATATTATCCACTATCAAACTTGCTTATTAGAAGAACTTTTCAATTTTTTTGAAAATTGGCAAAAAAATTTAAGGGGGCATAAGTCTACCACATTATTCTATTAGCACACTGGGGCATATTTTTGAACTAAATTTCTTTGACACAATGCGATAAACTACATTGTATCAAAGAGGGGAAAAATGTAGACATTGAAAAAATGTCCTAAGCTTGCGAACACCATTTTTCATTGTCAATTCCCTTTTTACATAATTGAATAATTTTAATTATTTGATTATTGTCTAAGGTCACATTCTTCTATTAATTAAATAATTTTATTTATTTTATCAATTCATTTCTTTCCTTTATTCTTCCTTTTGATTAACTAAATAAATTACATTTATTTAATTACGTCACTAATTAGCCCCTTTTCCTCTATAATTAAATAAATTCTTATTTATTTAATTATTATCATTTTTCTTACTACAATTAAATAATTATTTTAATTATTTAATTATTCATTAGCCTCTTCTTCTATAATTAAATAAATTTTATTTATTTAATTATTACTATTTTTTTCCTTTTCCTCTACTTTTAAATTCAATTACTATTTAATTAAAACGTCAACTTTACCTCTTCTTATGTAATTAAATAATTGTTTTAAATTATTTAATTATTCACTTTCCCTCCTAAATTAAATAATTTTATAATTATTTAATTTACTCCAACAACCTCTTTTTTTTGTGCCAAGCTCTTTATCCTTGTCATTCTTATCTCTTCACATCTCATTTAATTTTCATCCTTGATTGAATTATTTTATAATTTAATCTCTATCCTTCATCCTTAATCAAACCCTATCTTTTCCCTAGGTTTTCCCTAACCCTATTTTACTACTCCTCAAGCAATCTTGACCATTGTTTTTTGTGTCATATTAGCTTTTAATCCCATCCCTTCATTCAAATTTGGTTTTCTATAAAGAAGACCTATCATTGTAATTTCAACCCTATTCAATTCAAGTACATGCTATTCAAGGATACATGTACCATCTTCAATATTTTCTATCATTGAATCACTAGGCTTATTGTTGCATACTCAAAATATGAGGGAAATCAAGCATATAAAGCAAGATGGAGAAGGAAAATGGAGGTGAATCAACCATGGAATAGGAATATTGGTAATATTTCTTTCATATTTTATGTTTCTATGCTCATTTGTGCTTCATTTTTGGTTTAGGGCCTCTAGGCTTGAAACAAAGAAAAAGAAGTTCACCCCAAATGGATTACCAAAGGGATGAACCAAATTTTGACTAGTTTGTTTCATTCAATTATGAGGGATATAATGTGTAATTGACAATCATAAATAAAACCTAACCAATATACTAATCAAAAGGCAGGTTTTAAGATGGTAAAAGGTTGTGTACCTGTTGTAAAAAAGTGCTTTTTTAGGCCTCACTAAGGACTCATTCGCCCAGTGGAGAATGGGTCCTTGCTTGGGTTCTAGAAAATTAGTTTCTAGGTCCTATTCTTCAATGTCTACACTCCCAAATCCTAGGTGTTCATCTCTTGAAAGTTGGAAATAAATTCTATAGAATAATTTTCGTGATCTTGCAAGAAAGATGACAACTTTTACAACTTTGTAACTTTGACAACTTTTGCAACTTTGATTCTCTAATTAATCTTCAAACTAAAACCTACAATCACACATTAAAGGAGAAGAAAAATGTTTTTTTTTTAGGGAATAGGGGTTTTCCTTGGTCAAACCCCATTTTGGTAATTAAACCTTGGATTGAAATAATGCATAAAAGGAGAGATGAATAAAAAATGTAATGTCACTACTCACCAATCCTTAATTGAACCTTGGATTGTAAATATGAAACTTAGCATGAAGTGGCTTCAATGTATGTAGATCTTGATCATAGAATTTGACACAAGATAATGGCTTTGAACACTTGAACTTGATCACCAATGGTACATCAACACATTAGCTCAACAAAATGCATGACTTTGACATGATGAAATAGATCTTTGATGGCTGCAATAAAATTTTATAAATCTTCCCTTAAATGCCTTCTTGAATGCTCTTGAGTGCTCTATAATTCTTTTTTGAAAATACTCTTAGCTTGCATGAAATATTCTAGGTTGCTTAGATGAAACTATGTGAAATAACCTTATATTTATACATAACTTAATATTAATTCCCAAAATTCAAATAACACAAGCCGACATCAAATCTAGGATTTGAAATCATTAAAATACCGCCAAAAACATATCCCAAGGGGGATCCTAAGTTAAGTGAGGACCCATTCACCATGTGGTGAATGGGTCTTAGCACACTTAATTAGGACACACTTCGGGGAATGTAAATGTTATGTCAAAAAGGGGGTCCTAGGACCTAGTGAGGACCCATTCGCCACCTAGTGAATGGGTCCTAGGTCACTAACCTAGGACACATTCCTTGTAAAATTAACTATTTTGTAATATTATTTAAAAGTATTGGGCTTTATCCCTTGGAAAATGCAATTAATTAGGCTTGTATTTGAATTTAAGGGGCTACTTAAGCTCAAATTAACCTCAATTAATTAATAAAGCACTAGATTAGTATGAAAGTGTAAAGAAAAACTTTACAACACCCTAAATAAGGCACCATTGAGTCCATTTTATTATTAATTATCCATTCCCAAATGAAGTGTGAAAAAGGGATACTTTTTTCTACACTACATTTTGCTCCCACTTAAGTGAGAGTATGACCCCATGTCAAAATCACACTGAAGTATTTATTCAAGATACTTATGTATGTAGCAATGACAAAGATACACAATCATACACTATCAAAGACTAGAAGAATATAGGATCAAGCTTTGACCGTCCCAACACAATGTAGAATGTAGATGTTTGTCCATAACATGCATGCTCACTCTGGGGTAGTGGAACCTCAGGCTGTCCACTAAGTGAGTATCCCAATGGGATGGAAAATGAGAGAATCATATTAGACTCCCATACCATATAAATTTATCCTCTTGAAAACTTCAATAAGGGATCTATGGATTTGGGGTTAGTATGTCTTCGCTACAATGTTGTTTTTAGAGCTTGAAAACATCATCATTTCCCAAATACTCATAGAATTGGAAGAATAACACAAAGAGAGTGAAAAAAAAAGAAAAATCCTTTGGGTCAACATGGAAGATACCTAAATGTCTTGACACCTTGCATCATCCCCAAAAGGAAATCACAAGACAAATGAAAAAGGTATAAAATTTATGACATGGAGAATAATGTAGGTACATATAGAGGAATACACAAAAAGAGAGAGATACATCAAATGAGACAACATGAGGGATCAAATTACACACATGCAATCACATAAAAGAACATGAAAAACCATACAAATAAAAATACTAGTAAGGCACATGCAAGTTGACCTATAGCAAGTTGTCCACATCCCAATCTTGGTAAGTATAAACAAAAGGAAAAAAACTAGCCAACAAGACCACATCACATGCCAAAACTAGGACAAGGATAACTAACCCCTTACCCCCACTAAGTGCAAGACAAGGATGAGCCAAGATAGGTAATGAGAATGAGATCCTTGCAAAAATGAGAATGATTTTCAATGAGTTTATAACATTTAATAGTGAAAATACTAAGATCCTTCAACTATTACATGACAATGAGTGAAAGGACGTTCTTTAAGGGACCATTTTTATGATATATATTAAGTTATTTAAAGACTCTCCTTAAAGTACAAAACTCATTAGTACTATGCCTAATGCTTCTATGATATTGACAATGAGACTTGTTTGTATTCTTAGGATTTGGATGTGGATTTTATCTAATGGGTGGTAATGTTATAAGTCCTTGTTGTAGAAGTGTGTGTAAGATTCTTTCATTTTTAGACATGGGATATGGAAATTTGAGTTTCTTGATTTTGTAAGGTTTTCATTGCTTGCTTGATTCACTGACTTGTTGAGGTGGATATTGAGAAGGAATACCTAAAATGATCCTATCATTCTTGTGAGGCATTGGTTGTTATTTAGGAAGGAGCACACTTATGTTGGGAGGAGGATCTTGATATCCTATCCCTATTGTTTGTTAAATATGAATTTTCTCTAAAAGCTTATGAATTTCATGCTCATTAGTTATGTCACATCCTTGGTTGGTTAAAATATTAAAGCCTTGGCCATAAGTCTTTTCAAGATTGATAGGAGTGTTGGTCACTTTGTTAACATAAGATGGGTGATTATGCACTTGCTTAAAGGAGCTAGGTTCACTCATTGTTGGAATTTTAGGCTTAGTTTGTAACTTAATTTTAGGATGTCAAATACCAAACATTTCAAGTTGTGTTGGTTGTTTCATGGAAGGATAGAAAGATGTATTATTCTTAAGATTGTTAAGGAAATAATTTATGAATTCATTCATTCTAGCACCATCTTCTCCAATGATGTCCACTTCATGAGGACACTCATTAGGAGTTGGGTGAGTAGGTTCAATTGCATTAGGATCATTTCCAAAAACACAACTTGAAACATTAACCAAATAGAATAAATATTTCCACACATTGCTAAAACACTTGTCTATTTTAGATTTTCAGACTTAAAACAAGGCAATTTATTGATTACACTATACAATGAAATTTGTAAATGAAAATTTGAATTTATCCAATGCACTAAAAGAACCAAATTAAGCTAGATCTAATGAAATGAATGAAACAAAAAATTAGAAACTATAATAGAGATTTGATGGTGTTGGATCTCGGTTGTGATCATATAGTTTGTCCTTGATGTCAAAATCCCTTTCAATTGGTTCTCTTTGATGATCAGTCTTAGTTTGGATCTTTATGATTTATTATGGCACTTTTTTGATGGCTCTTGGCTATTACAGAAAGTTAGTTGTTATGGTTCAATTTCATGGTGATGATTTTTTTGGTTCAAGTTATGAATGCTACATCTTTGACTGATAGAGTTTGAAACATGGTTTCTTTGTCAGAGTGGTTCTCCTTGCATATCACAGGATTTGGTTGTTTCTCTTTCAAGCTTACTCATATCAGAGTGAAAATGGAAGGGTCTTCCCGATCCACTTTGAAATGTCTGAGTTGCCTATTCAAAAAGACATTTCAGATGTCATGGTGATTGAATTTAACATACAAGCTACTTTCAGTGTAACATTAGCGTTGTCTTGGTGACCGGCTCAAGGAAGGTTATTTTGGCAAGACTTGTCTTTGGTTTTAGTGACAGAAAAGTGATCTCTATTGGCATATGTTATTCCATCGGTATGTGGTCTTTGCAATATTGGTATGTCACACCAATCAAAGATTAAAATAGATGCGTATCGGCAAGAGTCGGGGTTTTCGGAATAGGTCTCCATGAAGTGGTTTTGTCTCGCTGAAATCACATATGGGATTCACTTCAGCCAGACTTGGAGTATTCAGTTTAGCATCCCAGGGAAAATGTAATGTCTCCTCGACAAGTGCATGTGGAAGTCTATCGGCCTAAGTTGTGGCTATCGATATAACATCTTAGCGAGTCCTTTTCTTACCGACTTATGCTCAAAAGGTTTTATCTATTTTTCAGGAGGAGTCTCACCGAACAACTCTTTGAGAGAACTTCAGCCAAACTAAGTAGTATCAGGTTGAGGTCTTGGCGATTTCTCTTGGTCTCACCAAATAATGCTTGTGGAAGGCTCTCGGAAAGAGGTTTGTAATGTCTTAGCAACTTAGAGTGGATAAAGCATTTCGGTATGACTCATGTGCATCAAAGAAAGGTCTTGGTGAATTTGATTTGTTACACCAACCAAAAACATAAAGGTAGTCTCTTCGGTAAGAGCTAGGGTTTTCGGCGAGAGGTCTCAGCAAGTGACCTTCGGTCTTGCCAATGAAACATAAAGGGACTTTATCGACATAAGATCTGGATTGGCTCAGTGACACACAAGTGGATGAAGACTTTTGGAAAGACATGGTGTGCTCTACAATAGGTCTCCCTGACTTTGATATGTCTCACCAATGGAATTCAAAAGGACTTTATCGGTGTGAGTTTTGTTCTCTCTTGGTGATCTAAGGTGAATTCGCGGTGTTTCGGTATAATGAAGATATCTATTTGAGGTCTCCCCAAAAGCAATATGTCATGGAGACAGGAATGAAAACATGAGCTTTCAATAAGACACAAGATGCTCTATGAGATGTCAACCTGACTACACATTGTCTTGGCGAATGTGGATGAAGGACACATCTCAGTGTAAGTGTGCTCTTGTCTTGGCGACTTGGAAATGATAAAGACTTTTGGTATGACTCAAGCTTTCTAAGAGAGGTCTCCCCGATGACGGTAAGCTATAGCGACAAATACAAGATAGAAGGCTCGTCGACAAGAAAAATGATATGTTATGGTGACAATGTGTATCAAGTGACCTTCAATGAAACATAATGTTGGTAGTATGACTTCTCGCCAACTCTGTTGTGTCACAGTGACAAGCAGAAGGATGTATCAATGAGAGAACCATTATGTTACAATGACTTATAAGGGATAAAGTCTTTTGGTGAAACACAACGAAATCTACAAAGCATCTCCCCAACAACAGGATGTCACAGTGATAGATAGAAGGATGCATTCGGTGAGAGAACCTTTAGGCTACAATGACAGTGAATGAATAATACTCTAAGGAAGCCTATCGATGAGACATGATGTATTCATTATGTGTTCTTCCCGACTTTGATGGCTCTTGGCGAAAGTGATATCTAAATGGATTGTTTGGTGATTTAATTGCCTTTGACAGAACTATATGCTTGTCTCAGCGAATAGTTACAAAGACTCAAAACTCTATGGTCATCATCATGGATTGGCATCAAATCTTAGAATGGTTACATAATAGGATATTCATTGAGTTTCTTTTAGAGCTGTTGCATTTTTGATTTAATGGATTTTTCTAAATATAGTTGCATACAGACTTCTTTGGTTGGTATTGAATCTCTAGCAAGATATTCTCTAAGATTTTAGAGGTTATGATTTTCTGTTAGTAGGCAAGCATGGCTTTGATGAAAATCTTTCAGTTACAATTTGAAATGGATAGGTGTTACTTTGATTTTTACCATCATCTACAGTTCATTATGAATCAGCTTCAGATTCTAATAATAGCAAGAGAGTTTCAGAAGCTTGTGAAAAATGCTTGTTGAAGATTTCTTGATAATTGAAATACTTGAAATGTATATATAAACCTATGTTGAAAAATGAAAAGGTTGGGTGATTGTAATTCGATATTGTCCTTGCTGGGTTTTCATTGTTCGAAATATGTGCTTTAACTCCAAAATCGTGAGATCCTCCGATCTATATTATGAGTGTAATTCTAAAATCTGAGTAAGGGGTTGGTGCTCCTTGAGATTGGTGTCTCTAAATGAGGGGTTGGTGCTCCTTGAGTTGGTGCTCATAAATTAGCCTATAAGGCATTGTTAATAGTGGTTTTGAAGATTAAGCCAATAAGGCAGTTTAGGAGTGGTTTTTATACCCCAGGAGGGTTTTCTGCTCGGTAAAAGCTTTCATCTCTTTTTTCTTCTGTATGTTCTCTACTTTTCTATGTTGTTGTTGTTGTTGTTTCAGTTCTCTATTGGGATTATTATTGTTCTCAATTTTTTTTATGAATGATTACATCTCATCCCATGAATGCATTAATCAGAGTAATATTGGAGATCAAATCCTCGAAGCATATAGTTTCATAACAAGATATCTCACCTGTAAATCATATTTCTGTTGTCGAATAGACTGAAGTTAATGTTATTATATCTTTAGAAGCCGCGATTTCTACTCTATTGTTGAAAGAAAAGGAAATCTAATGAAAAATCTCGGGTCGGTTGAAAAAGTTTTCGACCGATTCACCCCACCCCTCTCGTCTCCGCCCATAACTCTAATGTGATGCAAGAACATACAATACAAATGAAGTTTTTAAATTCTAGAAATGTAGATTAAGGTCTAATTAGGGACTCATTTTCCCTAGGGTGAATGGGTCCTAGATTAGAGTTTTGAAACTAATTTTTATATATTTTTAGGTATTTTCTAGTGATTTTTAGATATTTTAGGTCTACTACAATAAGTTTTAGATTTAATTTTCTATAAATGCAATGTGGAATGCAAGTTGAAAAAGTGGCAAAATGATGACTTAAAACTCCTAGTTTGATATGAAATTTTGTTTTCAATTTTCAAATGCAAGTTTATGTGATGCAAGATGATATACAAGATGACTAATTTTTTTTCTTCTATTTTTCATATTTAAAGAATGCAAACAATGCAATCCTAAAACCCTAGATGAGATGTAAATTTGAATGCAAAGTAAAGAATCTAAATGAGATCTAATTCAATGCAAATGAATGCAATATCTAGTCTAAGATGCCAAGGATACTCCAAAATAAAAATAAAAACTACAATGTTCAACAAGAGGTTGGGTTCACCAAAATGAAACAAAGAAAAATAGGTTCATCCCAAATGGATTACCAAAGGGATGAACCTAATTTTGAGTAGTTTGTTTCATTCAATTATGAGGGATATAATGTGTAATTGGTAATCAAGAATCAAACCTAACTAATATAGTAATCAAAAAGAAGGTTTTAAGATGCTAAAATGTTGTGTACCTATTGCAAAAAGTGATTTTTTGGGCCTCACTGAGGACTCATTCGCCCAATGGAGAATGGGTCCCTGCTAGGGTTTTGGAAAATCAATTTTTGAGTCCTATTCTTCAATGTTTGCACTCACAGATCCAATGTGTTTAGCTTCCAAAAGTAAAAAAATTGTAGATACTTAAATAATCTTGATTGATATTATGCATTTGATTTTGATAAATTAACATCACTTCTTCCTAAATCACTTTGGACTAACCAATTAATTAAATAATCAACATTATTTAGTTAAATTCATCAATTTCTACTATTAGTCACATAATTAACTTTATTAGATTAATTCACCTTTCTTCTAACTAATGTTCATCATATTTAATTAAATCAAATCATTTAATTAAATCCCCCTAAAGTCCTCTCATTTGATTAAATAAATCAAATAAGATGTCACAATCCCCTAACCCATCAAAGTTAATTAATTCTAAATTAATTAACCTTAAGCCACTTTCTAATCATCATTAACAAATCCTCTAGCTTTTAACTCCTCAAGAGTTAAATCAACCCATGGTCAACTAACCAAGTTGCATATGAAATTAATTTATTTTAAATATCTAATTACCCTATTTATCCTCACAATGGCATATTCCTAAGAATATTCCTCCCAACTACCTCCTCATTCAATTTCCATCCAAAGGTTTTAAATAACCTCATACACATTCATAAATACCTCTTACATCCATTTACTCCTCTTACATTCTCAATAACATTCTCTTACATCTTCAACCATATTCATTTACTTCTTACAACCTTTTAAATGCTAAGCCATTTTCATTTATTTCTCGTCCATCTCCTTTGCACATTCCACAGAATGTGCTCCATCCTCACCCAATAGAATTGTGACAAGTGTCACATTCCTATTGGCTCCCCTTTTATCCCACATTCACAAATTTCTCTCATTCTTTAACCCTTGAGTCCTATAAGTAGAGGCTTCCTCTACACAATATGGATCCACAACTTGAAGCATTCTTACTATAGGCATTTTCACTCATAGCATTCACCATTTTCATCATATTTTGAGCTTGTTTCATCATCTTAGGTACTTGGAATCAACTACATCATTGGAGCTTATCAAAGGGATTGGGAAAGGGCTTATTTACACATCAAAGGAGCACCAATCCCCCTATAGGATGGAGGTTTAGTGGTTTTAATTAATTACATGTTATCATTTAGCTTGTTTATGCTCTCATTTTCATGTTTTCATCTTGATTTCACTAAGAATCTTAGAGGGAGTGCTTTGTTTATGTTTTCTAACTTGATTAACACTTTTTTGTTGTCTCTTGTTAGTTAATTGCAGATTAGGCATTCACAGTTTGGTGCTAGAAGGAAGAAAAACCTTCTTATTTTGACAAATTTGGCTTAAAATTGACATTTTTGTAGCTACAAGAGGGTGACACCGCCTTTGCTCCATATAACACCGCTTTCACATACAGTGCCACCTTTGTTTCACGCAGAGTGACGCCTTCAACTTTAGCATCGCCTTTGTCATGTCACGTTTCCTTTACAATAGCATCGATTTTGTCTGCTCGATTTTTCTGCTAAATTTTTGCTTTTTGACAAATTGTCACCTCCATTTTTGCATCGCCAAGTTGTTCCAAAAACATTGCATTTGTGCTCTTTGTCTATTGTAGAGCACCAAATTTGCATTTTACTAGAGTGTTTCTTCTATTTTTAGCATCACCTTTTTCAATTTATAGAGTGTCACCTTTGTTTCCTAGCGTCACCTATGCAGATTGAGGAGGAAAACCAGTTTGGAAAACTAAAAGCATTTTTTAACGCTCATTATAGTAGCTTAGGCTTTCCAATTCTTATTTTCATTTTTTGTTTTAGGACCAACTAGCATTACTTTGGGCTTAAAATTAACCATCTAATTAAGCTTTTCAAGTTGGGATAAAATTGAACATTAGGAACTTACTATCCATTACTTTGTCAGATAAAATTGAACAAGACAAATTCACACTTAGCTTTTGGTGCTTAAAACAAAATCACCTTTACTTTGGGGATTAAAAAAGAACTTATTCCTTGTTTGTTTTATGGTTTTGGAATTCTTGTTATTTGAATGTGTATGCACTTCTCTCATGCCACTTGGCGATCTTGAGAATCAAAAGCATTTCTTTGACATTAGTTGTCTAATCACCCATACATTTCAATTTGGATCTAAAAATGAACCACATGCAAGTGTAAGAAAAAAGCATCATGTGTGTTCCCTCCTTTCACTTTACATGATCTGAGTGGTTGAACTACAAATTTACTTCCTTGCTTTTGTTTATCTTTAGAGGGATTGCCTCCCTGCTTCAAAAGGAGGGAATGACCCAAGCAGAAACAAGCTAAAGCCAAGCTCTTTCAAGCTGCTATATAAATAATGTGTGTATGATAAAATTCATACAGAATAGGTGTGGATGTGTCACATTGATAAGGGTATGTGTAGGATCATCATGGAAAAAGCAGGCCCTTATGGTGAAAAAAAATTCTAGAAAATTAGAGTTAGGCAACTTGGACATAAAAATTTGAATAAGTTATCTATATTATTTCAAAAATATGTAAGAAATGAATCCTCTAGAAAGCAAATTGAATTTAGTTTCTAAACTACCAGGTTTTTTAAATCTATTTGGTGAAAAATTTGAAATTTCAATGAAGAGTACTTAAATTTCAAGGAAAAATAAGAATTCTGTCTTCTTCTCACCATCCTAACCACAATAAAATGATAATAATTTTATATATAAGTAGATGACTCATGTCCCGCAAAAGATCCTATATTTTTTTGTAATTTTTTCCAAGTAAATAATTAATTATGACTTTTTTATTACAACTTTTAAAAAATATAAAAACTCAGATAAGTTCCGACCGGCCAAATTCGGTCAAAAATTCCATGAAATCGGCCTTTTTAATCCTATAGTATGCTTAAGCATAGAATGTGACACATGCTTCATTCCCCAAAGCGATACTATTTGAAAGCTTTTATAGATGTTTTTCTAACTCATCAATCGTGGACTTTAGTCATAATTCAAATAGAAATGAATAATAATAATTTATTAAATTCAAAGTAAAGCATAATTTATATTGGTGGAAAGTTGAGAATATCCTTTAAAAACCCTTTTTCATTCCATCAATTTTAGGTTAAAAAGTCAAATTACATAATTCTACACATACCCATCATATCACCACTTTTGGCCCATCATGGACTTCTACATATTCATGGTACACCAAGCAAGATCCATGTGATATGCCAAAATATCTTCTTAGGAAGGGACTAGGAGGCCTCTTGATTGACCATATTCTTGAGCTAATCTTGTCGTGTGTATGGCCACCTTGAATGAAAGCCTTTATTACGAACCATTTGGTTAGTGACCAAAAACCATCATGCTTATTGGTGCAGGAATAGTCATTCCAAAGCCGCCCCACATTTTTACTATTCAAAGTGGAAATAGTGAAATCCTTAGCATCTTCAGATCTTTAGGATTTTGAGATTTGGTGGTCCCGAGAAGTGTGTGTTGTAGAGGGGAGCCAGTGTCGCCAAATCTCTAATTGTTCGCTTTGTATTAGTGTTTGGAGAAATCAGAGTGGGGACTCAACAAGTAGTATATTTCAAGCCTAGGATTGTACAATTTGTGAGTTAGTCAAACACATTACTTGGATCTCAAAGATTGAAACAAACATTAAATAAATCATCAAAATTTCAAACCCTTTGGAAAGAGTGAATAACTTTGAAGGGTCCAATTATTGCTACTTGTTCCTAGGGATTTTTATCCTTAGAGGCTTCTAAATATTTGGTCTTATATCTCAATTTACTCTTCTCAAAGTCAACCTAGGGAAACTATGGCCTTGACTCTTTCATTTTCACATAATGGACCTTGTGGAATGAAAAGTAGCTAAGACAAACATTTAGTTTGGAGTTTAATCAAGATGTGTTGGTGTGGTAAAAAGAATCCATTTAATCAAGATAAAAGACAATTGAACCCCACATATGTGTTTGTTCTCATGGTTTCCCACAAAATCAAGATTCAAAAAAAAAGTATTTATACATAACTTCAAGTTTAGGGGTCATACTCAAAAGGCTATAAGAAGATACATTAGAAAGTGCAGCATAAGACATTACCGCAAGATAAGCAAGAAGGTCACAAGGTTTCATAGACTCGTTAAGTTGAATAACCCAAACATGTATGCTCAATATTAACCCTATGATTTAAAAAAAAAACACTTTAGAGGTTTATCATGTTCTTCAACACCTTGGTCTTCTAAACAAAGTCTTTCTAGGCTCATCTAGGATCAAACCAACACTTCCATTTGTCACAACATTCATTAAAAACCCATCTCGCAAATAAATTTTAGAAATTTGGAAAAATAATCTATTCTAGACTTTGGTAAATCCTTAAATCGAAATCGAAATCACCTTGTTTGGATAGGTGTGTGGGAATGAATCCCTTCTCACACATTTAGTTAAATTAGCACCTCTTTTGGACAAGTTAATCCCAAGATCACATCAACATCTCGGGATCTACAATTCCATTATCCAAATCAAATCAATTAAAATAAAAAATCCCAAGGTCTATTATTCATCCAAAGTTCTCAAAAGTACAAACATCCATATCATTCACCCCTCATTTATCAAATCATCATCATTTGATCCTTAAAACATCCTAGATTTTCTTTTTGTACCTAAAGTTTAGATCAACCAAAGGAGTTAGAGGTTTACCTCCCATATTCCTAAAAGTTGATCCCAATTTTATGGTCCAAAAAAGGTCGCAACACAAGAAGATCATGGAGAAAAACAAAGAAACATCAACCTCAAGTGATTTAAGTCAAACAACATCGAAATTCAACCCCAAGGAATCTGTCAACCCTCCACTTAATCCCCTTCAACTACAAAAAGTTCCTCAAGAGGGAGGTTTCCAAGTGGAGGATGTCATCAAAAACTTCTAAGAGATGTCCCAAGACAAAATATTAGAACAAGTTCAAAATCCTGAAATGCACAAGCTTTTCAACACAGTCATGAGGCTAAATCCCACACAATACATGTTGGCATTGGCAAAGGAAGGGGCTAAACTCCCTTCTAATTTTGATGTGAGCACTGTTGTTGAACAAACTTTTGGGAACATTCCTCAAACATTATTCATGCCTTCATTTCCAAGCATCATCCAACCAATCATTCAACTAGCATCATCACATGCCCCAAGTCAACCAATGATCACCAAGGGAAGTTCATTACTCCAATCCCTTCAAGGGAATCCACTTGTCAACAACCAAAATTTAGAGGCCAACACGATCTTTGGTATGCCTAGCTCCATCCAACAAGACCCTAAACATCCATATGTGCCACTCATTTTCCATGATACAAACAACCCCTCCACCTTTTTTGCAACACCGACATACCCTCTCGATAAACAAATCTCTCTCACCCTTGTATCACAAGGACAAGTGGATTTATTTGGACAAGCGGGTAATTTCAATGTGTCATCCTCATTTCCACAAGGGAACACACCATTCCCTCTCTTGACATCATCATCCACACCCATTCAAGGTATAGGGAAAATCCCTTCAGTAAACACATAATCCAAAACTAATCAAATAAAATCAATCCCACCAAGCACAAATCAAATCAACACATCTATCATACCAAATCCTTTGAACATGCCATTGATATCGTAACACCAATTGGAACCAATCCAATTATCTCAACCAATCATCACATCATCTACAACACCTCAAACATCCCAAAACATAATCTCCCAAGGACTAAGCATATCAACCATACCATCCACCACACAACCCCTTGTTATCACTCAATAAACACCTCAACAACTACCCCAACAATCTCTCATCACATCATCTTACACCATCCCACAAAATCCCCCACCCCCACCACCGAATCCAAATATAGCAAATTAGTATAGTATCACATTGCAAGCAATGCAACAAGCTTATCAAAATGCCTTGCAACAATTTCAAGCACAACAAGCTCAAGCTCAAACTCAAGCACAAAAAGCTCAAGATCAAGCTCAAGTGCAAGGAAAAGCTCAAGAACAATCATAAGCTTTGCTACAAAAAATAAAAGTTGCATAATAGGCACAACAACAAGCACAAGCCCAAGCTCACACCCAAGCTCGAGGTCAAGCTCAAGCCCAAGCACAAACTCAATACCAAGAACAAAAAGCACAAGCACAAGACTTGTTACAATGACAAGCCTATCAAAAATCCTTACAACAACACACACAATAACAAGCATTGATAGAAAAACAACAAGCAGTGCAAGTACAAGCTCAATAGTAGGCACTATTGGCCCAACAATAACAACAAAAAAAATCCCAACAAGAAGTGTTGTTGGTGTAGCAACAACAACAAGAAAACCAACGAGCATTTCTTGCACAACAAAACTTACAACAACCTTTCATGAACACACAAAAAAATACCTTGAACACAAACATGCAAGCCACCCCATCCTTCACCCAACAAAACATACCATCCAAAAACATGCACATCCCACCACCTGGTCCACAAATCGACCTCTCCACATAGGTCAAATTTCTCTCACAACAGATACATGATATCCAATCTAAAAAAGTGAAGAAATCACACACACAAGTAAATTTGTGCCCCTATCTATTTGATAGAAACATGGCTATGGTTCCATTCCCACAAGGATTTGAAATACCAAAATTTGAAA
>VDFB02328800.1:0-13709 GCA_007258455.2 Sequoia sempervirens | reverse complement strand
AAAAACCTAGAGAAAGGAAGGAACTCTGCTTGAGAGAAAACCACGACCACCAAACACAGAGAACAAGGTAGAAAGAAAGAACTAGCCCGAATGGCGCCCAAACAACCCACCCCACAGGGCACAGACAAGCAGAGAGCGATCATGAGCTAGGGCTCGGGTGCCCTACTCGGCCCAAGAAGTTGCAAACGCCATCATAATGTAAATTAATTGTTTGTGATTTTTATTATTTTTTATTATGTAGATTTGATTTAAACTTGCTGATTTTTTTATTTTTTTTTAAATTCTATCATATTTGGTTAGTTTTCAATAAAGTTTTTATTATATTTATATTATTTTTAAGTAGCATTTTTTCAATAAAGAATGCAACAATGGGATTTTCAAAGATAAAAAATGTCCTTGAAATGTTCTCACAAACCTAACTATTCAAAATATCAAGGAAAATCTCAAGACGGTGACCATCAATCCTAAAAGAAACTCCTCCAATTTGGAAGTCAATGTTGCTACTTCTTGGGGTATCACAAATGTTCTAAACAATCTAAGTTCTAAAATTCCTACTGCCCATAATAATATTTCTTGGATCCCCTTGACCTTGGTTGGTTTAAACTCAACTTTGATGGCTTTGGTAAAGGGAACCCGGGTTGGGCAGGAGGCGGTGGCATCCTTCGAGATCATAGGGGAAGAATGATTTTTGCTTATGCGGTTAATCTTGATACCTAGACTTCTAGTTTTGATGAGGTGGCAATGGCCTATCATGGTATTCAATTGGCTAATCACAAAGACTTCACTAAATTGGCTATTGAAGGGAACTCTAGGAATACAACCATGATGTTGAATGGTGAAGCCTCCCTTAGCTAGTCGTTACGTGACCTCATTGTTTTTGCTCGTTTATACATGGGTTTAAGACAATGTCAGATAAGACATGTTTATTGGGAAGGGAATTCAACTACAGATGGGATAGCCAATTTAGGAGCCTTTGTTAAAAATATTAAAGTTTGGGATGATGTTCTAATGATCTTGGAACACATGAGAAAATCCATCATAAATGAAGCAACCTTTCAAATTGCATAACATGCTAGACATTGATCTATATCTCTTGAGATTGTTATGATAACACGTATCCCCTCTCTTGCATGAAGGATAATTATTGCTTCTCATTTATGGAGTCATCAGAGGCTGGTTTTGAACTACTATTCCATGGCTAACTTGTCAATCGATATAGTTGGGGATCTAGTTCAAGAAGAGTATTAGTTGCAACTCTCTGAGAAATGACCCTATGTTATGGCCTATCTTGTATAAAGGAAAGCTCTCCTACATTGAAGTCATGAAGGGTCACAACCCTAACCTTTTTGTTGAATTTGTGAATTCCTGGAAGGGAGGCCTTGTTGAGGTTTAAGGCCTCTCCTTTTCGGTCTCTATGGAGCTTATATTAGTGGCTACGAGCCTCCTAATATTCCTAAAATACCTATAGGGCACTGCCAAAGAGATATGGGGAAATTCTTAAAGAAAGATGAGAAAGTCACATGTTGCATAATGGTTACAATAGAGAGGACTTGCCTAGTGTGTGGAAGAAGATAGTTGAGTTGTTAATGATGTATGTTACCCTCGATGACTACTTTAAAATATTTCATGCCCATTTGTTCCCATGTAAATAATTTTCGCTACAATATTAAAATGAACTTTGCTTTTTAGATCCACTCCTCATTGGAGCAATCCATTAAAGCTATTCAAGAAAATAGGAAGTCATTGCTCCTTCTTCAGGGTTTTATTTACAAACTCTATTGGCATAATGTGGCTCTTTCCTTGGTCTTATCTTTCCTCCCTCGTGTTGTTAACCTTGCCCTTGTTCACAAGAGTGCTATTGATATTTCGAAGGGTAACCCCATTACCCCTTCCTCGGCTACTTATTCCACCCCCCTCCATCACCCTAGAGTCACAAGGTCTAAACCCGATTGAGCTTCTAGAGGAAAAACCTTTGTGTTTGATGACCCTATTCTTTCTGGTAAGAAAAAGGTGTCTTTTGAGGATGTAACATATTGACCCTTTCATGAAGTAAAAATTTCTAAGTTTACACCTTTCGAGTAAATTAACTAACAAGCCATTGCAATAAAAAAAATTCTTTTCTTTATTGAGAATTTTCAAACAAGATGCATAACATAATACAACATGGATTCCATTTCATTTCAATAATCTCATAAGTTACAATAATACAAGAAAGTAAACATTTACATACATAACTCAATGAGCTTTGGAACAAATAGCTGTAAGACGGTCTAGGATCCTTCCTTTCAAATCTTGGTTCTTTTGTCGCCTACTGTGGAGGAGAAGCATCGCTCAAGCGCTTTTCCGCCAACCACGGACTCATAATGCGGTCCCCTGCACATCTATCATTCGATAGATGACCCTTCCCTTCGACGAAGAGATTGGTAGAGTAATCGATAATGGCAAACAACTGAGCATAGTGTTGTGTCCTACATAACTAGAACTTGTAATCCCACAATCTCAGACTAGCATGTAATACTGGATCACGGTGAATTGATAGTGGAGTCTCGACAATCACACTATCTACAATGGAGTCTCGGACATTCCCACTACTTTGGAAAAAGTATTCTCATTCAATACTTCGAATGAACGTCATCTATCGCATACACTACTCGGGGCCGATTTGACTTAAGGCCATCTTAAACTACGCATAGGTATTTCCTTCAATGGATAATCTATCAGCCCAGAGATAACCTATCACCATTTTAATCTACTTGGAATAAACCTACTAACAAGTAAGTACACAAGCTAGGTATTTCCTTCAATGGACAATCTATCATCCTAGAGATAACCTATCACCATTTTACTTACTTGGAATAAACCTACTTAACAAGTAAGTACAAAGAAGCTGATAGAGATATAAAACCTAATACAAAGTCTAACCTAGAAACACTAGTGATCAATATAAGTGATGTTTTTGAGGAAGAAAATAAAATAAAAGATTCCATGAATTAAAAAGTAAGTTGATATCAATGGATAATCTATCACCCCAGAGATAACCTATCACCATTTTAATCTACTTGGAATAAACCTACTAACAAGTAAGTACACAAGCTAGGTATTTCCTTCAATGGACAATCTATCATCCCAGAGATAACCTATCACCATTTTACTTACTTGGAATAAACCTACTTAACAAATACACAAGCTCCCTCCCATATTGGATTAACTATCCTAGGAGTAAACACAATCTTTTCTAGTTAAATCAATAACTTAGCAAGGTGTATCACATGTGCCATTCATGTTCAATCATACCTAGTATATAATACCTATGACAAACACCCACCTCCTATTATGGAGTACTTAAAAGCACACCATGAAAACAACATAAAAGCTTCAATTTCCTTTTCAAAGACACTCTGATTTCTCTAATGCACACATTGGAAAAGACAACTCAAACATACATGGAAGACACATCATTCATAAGTAAAATAACAAAGAAGAGATCCTCATGCATGTTATTGCTTATCCAAATAATTGACAATAATGTAACTCTTTCCAACAACAGTAAGCTTGATAATCAACTTCTCTAGAACGTCACAAAGAAACTCTATCTCTCAAGTTAATAGCTTACTTCTCTCAACAACAATATTCCTCACAAACAAAATGGAACTCTCTCCCTTTCTCTCTCACAAAATAAAATAGAGTATAGCTGGAAATAATGTAGTATAAAGACTTGCAAGAAGAATGCAAAAGATGCGTCCCTTCAAATGAAATGGCTCTACTATTTATAGAGTAGCTCGCTAACTTCACTGCCTAAGTTTAGGCATGATAATGGACAACAAGCTCCATGCAAAACAACACATGAAACACAATAGAAAGGTGGCGACCTATCAAGTTCATACTCAACAAAATCATCTACAGGTCGACTTGCAATACTGACAACAATCAAAGGCTTATTCAAATCTGCATATGCCCAATTCAAATTATCTCATGAACTATACATCTACAACAATTGGGTTTCTAGAGGTAGCACCAAATTCATCCACACTCCTCATTGTTGGCACATTTTCCTTGCCATCAGAAATAGTCAACTACCAATTCGTAACACCAAGCACTATCGACTTGCTTTAGAGATGAGTTGGCTAAGATATTAAATACGTTTGACAAAGTCATCGACAAGATGTATCTAACATAATAGATATGTTTACCAAGTCAAAGTTGATCTTAAACATAGGCATCGACTAAGTCCATGCTTGTATCGACATAAGTCAACAACTCAAAATGCAATATAAGTGTTTCATATCGCGTGACAGTATGCATGAAAATCAGCTTCACAAACAAGTCATAAGCTTCTTCTACCGGATTCTAATAACATAGTCATAAATGACTATAGTCGACCTTTATATATTGACCTCTATCATGGTAATATAAACGTTAATATATATATATATATCATAAGCCAACAATGTAAGTATACATTCAATATATATAAAATAGTACATGCAAGATAGTATTTGCAAGTAATAAACACAATATATCAAATGTATATATAAGTATATGCCTCTATGTGCATGTATATGCAGGCATATCTATATTGATGCATTTGTATGAGCGTGTCCATCTGCCAACGTACGCGTGTATCGATACACATATACATATGGATACGTGTATATACTATATATATATGTTCACTTTCGATTCATAAATAACCATTCCGAATTACCATCATATTGATAAGTATTTACGTGTGGTACATCTATACATGAGCATATACATGTTAGATCCCACTGATATGTATGTACATATATATACACATACTCTATGTACGTCCCACTTGTCAATATAATTGTAATAGTACAAGAAAGATCTCAAAATCTCAAACAAATAAACATCACCCAATAATGCATGTTGTAGTAAACAAGACTCTCCAATGCAAACATATCAACTAAGGATGACTTACCAACTTCCCACAATTGACTCAACTTAATCATTCGAATGTGGTGTGTGTGTATGCTCATATAGTTTACTTTTACTAGTTACCCAACCAAGATCTTCTCTTGAGTGATACTTCCCCTCCACCTGGAGGAATAAAACATATACTTGCATCCACTAAAACATGCACACGACAGTCAATTGTTCTCAACATATGTAGTCTATGTAAAACATCTCCAAAGTTAGTATAATAATTCAATAACCATCCTTTCACATATATATGCAATATTTTTCCATGAAATAAGATCAATTGAGATAACATCAAATGAGATAACATTCACATTGATAACAAGGTACGAGCACATTTTATTCATCTGCAGAATTCACATCACATTCATATTTACCCTATGGAGTAATAGTAAATAGTAATTACACAATTGGGATGTAACATACTCCCCCCTTGTGAATCATCGCCCCCGATGACTTTAGGTAGCATTATAAAACACAACAACTAACAACACATTGTTTCAAGCATTCTCAAAAGCATTAAGAATATGAGGAAATTCCTGCCGAATTTCCGCATAGTCCTCCCAAGTAGCTGAGTCTTCTGCATACCGGTCCCACTGGACTTTGCATTGCAAGACTTCTATATTTCACAAATGAAGCTTATGTGTTCTGAGCACCTTGATGGGCTCTAGGGTTACTACTCCGGGGTCTCGTACCTATAAAGTATTCCAATCAATTACATGATTATCCCCTAGTATATACTTTTTAAGGTAGGACACATGGAAGACATTATGCATTTTGGCAAGAGCTAGTGGCAACGCGATTCGATAAGCTACTGGATTCACTTCCTCTAGAATCTCAAAAGGTCCAACATAACATGGGGCTAACTTAGAAGAATTTCCAAATTTAATGGAGCTCTTGTGAGGTTTCACTCTCGACAATACTTTGTCACCTAAGGAAAAAATTACGGGGCACTCTCTTAGCATCAACGTAGCTTTTCTGTTTGTCGTTAGCTTCAGCTAACCTTTTGCTTAACAATCTTAACTTTTTCATCCATTTCAGCCAACATCTCTGGCCCAAGACTCACTCAATCCTCAAGTTTATCCCAACTTATAGGAGTTCGACACTTTCAGCCATACAAAGCTTCAAAAGGAGGCATCTTTATTGCATAATGATAAGAATTATTGTAAGAAAATTCAACTAAGGTCAAGTTGTCTTCTCACTTGTACTACTGATCCATGCAATACATCCTAAGTAGGACTTCCGATACTTGATTCACCCTTTTAGTTTTCCCATTTGTTTTTGGATGATATGTTGAACTAATATTCAACTGAGTCCCTAGTGTAGAAAACAAGGTTTGCCAAAACCTAGAAGTGACTCATGCATCCCTATCAAAAATAATCTTTTCATGAATCCCATTTAATCTAAATGCTTCTTGCACAATTTTTTTTGCTATGACAGGTGCTCCATCAATTAGATTCCTAGGTATAAAATGTGCTACTTTGGTAAGCTTATCTACGACCGCACGAATGACATTGTGCTTATTCCTTGACATAGGAAATCCTTGCACAAAGTCCATACTTATGACTTTCGACTTCCTCTCTGGTATATCGTGTGGGTATAACAAGCCTGTAGGATGATGATGCTCAAATTTCACCCTTTGACACTCAAGACACCTAGCCACAAAACTAGCGACATCTCCTTTCATTCCCTTCCAAAAGTATAATGGTTTTACATCAACCATCATTTTTGTCACTCCAAGATGTCCAGAGTATGGTGCTTCATGTACTTCCTTCCATATCATATTTCTTAATTCTTCTACGTTAGGTACATACATTCTACCCTTATATCTAAGTAATCCGTTAGGTTCAAAATGAAAACTTTCATACCTAGAATCTTGTGGATTATCAGTGAGTGCTTGCTTGACATGCAAGTAGTACTCATCCTCCTTGCACTTTTGGATTACTTGCCCCTTAAAATTGGTTTGAATCATTACTATAGAAGCAATGTGACGTCTTCGACTTAAAGTGTCGACAACCCGATTTTCTTTCCCTTTTATATAACTGATATTAAAATCATAATCAACAATTAACTCTAACCATCTTCTCTACCTAACATTCATATTAGGTTGAGTGAAAAGGTAATTTAACCCATTTTGGTTAGTTTTCATTTCAAAGGGTTTTCCTAACAAATAGTGCCTCCACATTTGCAATGCGTGAATCACAACTTCCAGTTCTAAATCATACGATGCATAATTCATCTCATAAGGTTTCATCTTCCTAGATTCATAAGCAATTACTTGCCCATCTTGCATTAATACACCTCCTAACCCTTCTCCGCATGCATTTGTGATAACTATAAAGTTACCCTCAGGATCTGGTACTTTAAAGATTGGTGTGGTGGTTAACTTCTCTTTGAGTGGGTCAAAAACCTCTTGACACTTCTCAGTCCATTCAAATCTCTTTCCTTTATTTTGTAAAGAAGTAATCGAGAAAGTGATCTTAGAGAAGTTTGCTACAAACTTCCGATAATACCCTGCTAAACCCATGTAACTTCTTACCTCAGACACATTCTTAGGTACATGCCACTCAAGTGCCACCTTGATCTTAGCTGGATCTATAACAATTCCATCTGCAGAGATCACATGACCTAAATAATGTACCCTCTTTTGGAAGAATGTACACTTAGAAAGTTTACCATACAACCTATGTTCTCTTAGATGTTGTAGGACCATTTCTAAATGCTTGCAATGTTATTCCTCATTTCTAGAATAAATTAGAATATCATCTAGAAAAAATAATACAAAATTTTCAAGGTAATCCCTAAATACACTATTCATTAGGTTCATACATGTTGCAGGCGTATTTATTAAACCAATACTAAAACGGTGAACTCATAGTGTCCATATTTGGTTCTAAATGAAGTTTTAAAGATATCTTTATCCTTAATTCTTAATTGGTGATATCCAAATCTCAAATCTATTTTAGAGAATACGGTGGCTCCCCTCATTTGATCAAAAAGGTCGTCAATGCACATAAATGAATGCTTGTTCTTAACCGTAGCTTTGTTAAGCATACGATAATCGATGCACAAATGCAAGGTACCATCCTTTTTAACAAAGATGATTGGTGCTCCCTAAGGTGAGACACTTGGTCTTACCAATCCTTTCGACAACAATTCATCCAATTGTGTCTTAAGTTCCATAAGTTTAGTGGTTGTCATCCTATAGGGTACCTTGGAAATAGGTTCTAACCCTAGAATTATATCTATAGAGAAGTCAAATATTCTTTTTGGAGGAAACACTGGTAACTCAACTGGAAACACATCCAAATTTTTTCTCAATATTGGATACTTCTCCATATCCGATTTTCCAGTTTCATCTATTTCTCCATCTTCTAGCTCCTGAAAACTATGGAACTTCAAATCATCACTATCCTTTCCAAGTTGTTCAATTTTTACAACAAAGAGTTTACACCATTTCTTCTTAGCTCTTATAAGTTGTATTGTCATGATTTTTTGAATCCTAACCTCTCTAGGTATCCCTTGGAATTTTACTTGATTTCCGAAATCATCTAGGAATTCTACAGTCTTTGCATGGAAATCTATCTTAGCCCTATGTTTCCACAACCAATTCATACCTAGGATAACATCGTATGATCCTAGAGGTGCGACATAAAGGTTTACTTATGTAGATAAACTAGGTAGTTCTATCCTAGCCTTGAATAGACATTGATCCACCTTTGCTCTTGTATGGTTTACATACTCTACATACCAAGACATTGCCATGTGTCCTGCCTTTCTAGATAATTATTTAGCTATTGTAGGTGAAATGAAATTCTCAATTGCGCCAGTATCAATAAGAACATAAATAGGTAAACCAAAGAAAAGATCGAGCATTTTAGTTGGAGTTACTTGGTACTCTGCCTGGCAATCATCCACTGATGCATGTAATTGAAACATTGCTTGCTCAATGGGTAATGGATTACCATATGGTTGTGATCTAGAAGTTTCATTGGGAAACTCGCTAGCATAGTTGTCCTCTCTACATATAAAACATCTTATAGTCGACCCTCTTTTCCCTATGGTTTCTCTAGACTTATTGATATTTTCATTAACCTTGTTGGTATTACCCATGCTAGAGTCATGCCTTTTACACTCTGTTCTTGAATTCTTTCCATTTTTGCGGAACCTCTTTCCCTTTTTCCTACACACATTTTGCACAAATTACACCTTCTTTGGAACTATCTTGTTAGGAACTTCCACATCCTTCTTTTTCTCTCTTCTTTCTTGATGAGTGGAGTTATCCCTAAGCTTTTTCTCTTGCTTAATTGATTTTTCATATACAAGATCCATTGTTGTGGGACCATACATATCCACTTCCCCTCCAATCTGACTGTTAAGTCCCATTATAAATTTACTAATGCGGAAGTGATCATCTTGTGATATATGGGAACATAGTGCAAAAGTCAGGTGAACTTCTCCCAATATTCATTGACCGTCATGTTACCTTGTTTCAAACCCTGTAAATTCGAGAGTTTTTGGTCATAGTAGAGTTGTGGCAACCATCTCTTATGAAAAATATCCAGAAATTCTCCCCATGTTAGATTCCATGAGTTAATATTGAGTTCCAAATTCTTGTTCATCCACTAGTTAGAGGCTTCTCCTACTAACTAATACACAACCCATGCGGCTTTAGTAACCTCATCATAGTTTCGTATTTCAAAATAATTTTCCATTTGGACAAGCCATATTTCAAATTCATCTCCTCCATCACTTCCATCAAACTTGGGTGGGATTATCTTCTTCATGTCCTTGGAAAGTTCAGAAGCCATGAGCTTCTTATTCCTTTCTATAGATGGCGTAGATGATTTTTCCTTCTCATGTTCATGGGTTTCTTCACATCCATGGGAAGAGTTTTCTCCCTCATGTTCATTAATGGGAACATCCTTTTGTTGGAAATACAAGGGCAGACAACTAAGAGGGGGGGGTGAATCATTTGTCACAAAAAATTAAAACTTATTCAACTTATTAACCTTATTATCAGATATGATAAATAACCATGAAAGCATAAATCATCAACACATTAGAAACACACATAACACCAAGATTTTTTACGTGGAAACCCTATTAGGGGAAAAACCACGGTGGAGGTTAGTCCACAAGATTATACCTTGTTAAAAGTATAATGAAGATGAAATATGGGGAATGCGCATGCATTCAGGCACACTACCTAGAGCTCACTACTCAATTACAAAGGAAGACACACTTTCTTACAAAAAGATTCAGATTACAACCATCTGGAATTTGAACTGAGAAAATAGCATCTGCTAATGCCTGATTACAATTCCAGTTAAGCACATAAACAATTCTTCACTCTTCTTCACTTTTCTTCACACTCTGCTCTACCTTCAAATGATTTGAACAATATTCGCACACACACACAGAAGCACAACTTGCACACTTCAATTCAAATAAAAAATTGCTCTTATATATCCTCAACAAGAAATTTCATCGCTACAAGTCGACCTCAATAAAAATAGTAAAATGAATATAATTAAAGATTATCAATTTGAATCAACCAAGGTTAGCCTTAACTTAGTGAGGACCCAAATGAACATCTCCAGCATGAAAAAACTTTAATTAATTTCTCCTCAAAGATCCACAACACACTACAAACACTATGTTGGCCAAGAACAAGAAAAACATGAACACACAAAAGAAAATCGCCAACCACGATCACAATGATCAATGTAGATGTGCAAAAAAGATAGAGCACGATCTAGAAACATCCACAAGAATCACGAATCACAAGAGAAGCATCCAAAAAAACTAAACTAACTGAAATAACATCATCTTCAATCGGGGAGCACCAAGCTGAAGAAACAAAAAAACTGTCATAATGAAAATATTCATAACTCAATCAAATCTTCATGCGGATCTCTGAAACTCGATGTGGATAAACTAGATACACTCAGCAAAAAATCCTTTAGTCCACAACCTCTGATCATCAACGTACATAAATAATCGACATACTGAACTTCCCATTCACCAGCGACAACTTTTGCAACTCATTTTATTACAATTTTCTCAATATAGCCCGACATACAACTTCAAATGAATTAATGCTAATACAATTGACATTATCAATGACAACCCATATCAACAACACCAGCCACAACATCCAACAAATACCCCTTTGGCATTGATGGCCTTGCATGATGTGAAAAACACCATCAATGCAACTAACTCTAACACTTACTCCCCTTAGAGTTTGGCTCATCTTCTCCTCAACACTTTAACATAATCTTTCTCCCCACAAGGATTTTCTCCTTAGATAATCACCAATTTTTCACATGACTCTTCTCCCCCTTTGATATCAATGACAAAGATCTCTAAGCTCTAAACCACATATCCTAGATTTTTGAACCATCCTTCCTCTCGCGAGTATGACCACCACATAACATCAATTCCGAAACGAGATATAACTATAGATGCATGAAGTGATGCAATGCATTTTTGCATCTTAGTTTTGATTAGGAGGGGTAATCACCTAGCTTCCCTCTGAGATACTCAAAAGTATCCTTAGGAAAAGACTTGGTAAAAATGTCTGCAATATGCTCCTTAGTAGGCACATACTCCAGTCTGACTTCCATTTCACTTACCTTCTCCCTCAAAAAGTGAAACTTGATAGATATATGCTTTATTTTTTAATGTAACACCATATTCTTGGAAATGTTAATAGCACTTGAGTTATCACAAAATATAGCAATGGAACAAACTATATACAATTGTGATATCCTTCAACATCTACTTGTCATGGGACTTGAGTACAATTTTAGCAACAATAGCATTATTAGGCCTCTACAGTAGACAAGGAAATGGTATTCTACTTCTGGCGTAACCATGAAATTAGCTTCTTACCCAAGAAAAATTCTCCACCACTAGTACTTTTTTTGTCATTCACATCTCCTGCCCAATCAGCATCAGTAAGGGCACTCAAGGTAAGATCATCATATTTTGGATACCATAGGCCAAGATCAATAGTTCCCTTCAAGTATCTAAAAATTCTCTTCACAACAGTCACATGAGGTTCCTTCATATTAGCTTGAAATCTTGCAACAATACATACATAATTCATGATATTAGGCCTAGTTTGAGTTAAGTACAACAATCCACCAATCATTGATCTGTATCTTGTCTAATTTGCTTTCAGAGAATCATCTTCTATTGTCAACTTGCATCCAATCACCATGGGTGTACCAACTGGATTTTAATCTTCCATACCAAACTTCTTTGGCAATTCCTTCACATACTTGGACTAAGATATAAAATCCTTTATTTGGTGAGTAATTTGCAATCAAAAATAATTTCATCCTCACCCAATCATGGACATCTCAAATTCATTTTTGCATCTCATTAGCGAATTGTGCACAGTCATCATCTCTACAAAAATGAAATGCTCATCAGCAAAGACTTCAACGATCAAATCTTTATTACCATTCTTGAAATACAGATTACTATTAGTAGTACCTTTGTTAAATCCAAGCTTCAACAAATGCTTTTCCAAACTAGCATACCATGCTCTAGGGGCTTGCTTGAGTCCATACAATGCTTTCTTTAATCAACACACCATGCTCTTTCCTTATCAATCATGCAGGAATCCATCGGGTTGCTCAACATACACTTCTTCTTCAAATTCACCATTTAGAAAGATGATTTACATCATAGTGGCATGTAGTTCTTGAGACAACATAGGCAAGAAATAATCTGCAGCTTCAATTCTAGCAACATGGGAAAAGAGTCTCTTCAAAATCAAGTTTCCTTCCATCTGTGAATATCCGGCACACATACTAGTCTTGCTTTGTTTCCTAACCACTTCACCTTGCTCATTCGGTTTCTTTCCTAAAGAAGAGACCCATTTGGTTCCAAGCGACATTCTTATCCTTAGGTTTGGGAACAAGAAGAATCCATGTATCATTTTTCTCAATCTATTTTAACTCTTATTCCATTTACTTTAGCCCAATGCTCATCTTTACATGTTTCATTCATACTAGTAGGATCAGTATTTGAAATCAAGCAATACTCTTTTGCAATCTTTCTCCTAGTCTGGACACCTTTGTTCTTATCACCTATAATTTGATCTTCTGAATGATTCAATATTACATACTGTAAGGAAAGACTCTAGTGCAGAAATCGCTTTCCTAATGTCAATTCATAGGGAAATAATGTAGTACTTTTAATTTCAAGATTACAGAGCATTAAGATTCACACATAAAAGAATAGACACCTGATTTATGTGGAAAAATCCTTTCGGGAGAAAAACCCACCACCAAAGAGAAGTCACTTTATTCACAGTAAAAACAAATTACAATAGAGTTACAAATCCCTCCTTCACAGGTATTAGTTCTTTGATATTACACAACAACATTACAATCAGCCAACCATAGTCAATCGCAACACTATTACAATGTTCTTTCAACATACAGTCCGCTCAACCAACGCCAAAATTTTTCTTCTTACTCTCTCACAATCCCAATCGGTCTGCTTACTATAATCACTTTGACCCTTTGATTTCTAGGAATCTATTGTCCAAACCGATTCGGTTCGCTCAACCGCCAAGAAGCTCAACCGACGACATTATCCCACATTGATGGGGAATATTAACAGTCATTAGTTTATAAACAAAAGCCCTAAGACTTTAGGTATCCATGAGTTATCCCTTTTGATTACCAACTCACTCGTACACTTGCGGTCAAACCAACCATCAACATGGCCCCACCAAAGTGAAC
>VDFB02328799.1:0-13296 GCA_007258455.2 Sequoia sempervirens | reverse complement strand
GATTTGGTGTTTAGTAGTTGATTTTGGCATGCCTTCTTTCTAATAACGAAACTAGAGGATGGAAATCAGGACCCTGGCATTATTTTCAATTCTGATCTATGAGTTACTGTAACCATCTAAAGATGCAGGTGAAGATATAAAAACCACTTCAAGCAAAGGCAAAGGTAACAATGTGACAGCATGACTCCCAGATTTGATAAGGGTTCATCAAACACAGGTTCTTCATGGTCAAATACAACTGGCATTGTACCTCCTCCAGACATTAGCAGCCACAGAAAAGCAAACAAGCATGCTGAGATTGAAGATACCTAGTAATGAAGACTAAAGACTGTTATTTTGTTTTTTTCTTTGATTAAAAAACTATGCTGAGATAGAAATATTGTTTTCAATTTGATAATTTCCATTGAAATATTTTTATTACACTGGTTGCATATTAAGATGTTATTGATCTTCTTCTGGTAAAAGTCCACATGTACCTGCTGATGAGGAAGAACACAGCTCCAGTGCCTCTACTCCTGAAGTCAAGAGACTCATTGGTGTATACCTTGATTGGTGGATCAAAGTGTGTACTGAATTTAGGATCAAAAACAATGAGAAGAAAGTGGAAGATGCTCTGGCCAATCTTGATGAGAAAATTCCTCCAAGGAAAAAAAAAAAAGAAACGCTAAAAACTGAAACTCTAGTTTTTCTTATACTGGATTATTAGGCCATTTTTTGTACAGCTCTGCAGTTTAGCCTCTAGTAGGCTTAAGTATTCTGTGATATGTTGGCTAATATCCTCCTTGGGAGATACCTAAGTTACCGGTTCGGTTTTGGGTTCAGGTTTGGGTTTGAGGGTTCAGTTCGTGGGTTCGGGCAAAAATTTTTTGGGGGTTGGGTTTTGTTGATGTGTGTTTTGTGACCTACACCAGACAGCAGAATAAAGTGTCCAACAGCTACCCTATTCTCTCTTGATCAAAGTATTCCACATGCTAAGATTGCAAGAAAGTTCATGTGTTCAACTCCAAGGTTCCTTTATGCAGTGGAGTAGTCTCAGTTGGCTTGATGTGATTTGCTAGTAATCTCAAGGGGGACTTACACAATTGTTCAGCTGAGGACCAAAGAGAAGGGGTTTTCGAGATTCGAAGGATTTATCAATGAAGCTCAGATTTCCTAATACTAACCAAAAAATACTGAATGTAAATGGTTGCAGGGCCTAAGAAAGTACTACTCTATTCTAAGGCATGGGACATGGCAATCAACTCTCACAAACTCCAACCAGACTTCGCATTGCCTCGCTTCAAACAGCCTCCATGAAGTCGGTGCAATCTTCAAGGGAGTAACAAAACGTATTCAAATCACAACTCAACATAAGGACACCATCACAACGATGCATGACAACATGTGAATCGCAATTGAAGTTAGGTTTGAATGGTTCCAGTTGACCATGAAAGGCAAACCCACCGTTAGTAGGCTTGCTAGTGGTATCGATTAGACGAAGCTTGCTTGAATCGAACACTACATTCCACAATTACTAGCTACTTGCATGAAATGAAACTTATTCTACTTTAAGATCCTTCTTGAATCAGAAGGACGGAGAAATCTTGCTAGTTGCTCACAACAAAAGACGAAATCATCATCAATGAAAACTCTTTTTATTATGAGAGTGTTCACAACAACTTCTTACAAAGCTTTCAAGGGGAAAACTTTTCTTCTTCAAACTATACTATCAATCTATCAAACTAAGCTAACTGCTATGCTATCTCTCCCTTCTATGCTCCTAGCTCTCTAATCTCTCTAATCTTCTAATCTAATAATGAGGTACAAATGAGGGGGGATGCCCCTTTTATAGCTGGCCAAGTCCAATGGATGGCTCAAATTACAATCAGATGGATGGCCCAGATCATGCCACCTCGGCCCTAAACAAGATTCACCCTAAAAACCGCCACAAAGAGGAGTGGGGCAATAAATGAGCCAAAAGATTCCCACTCACACCCAAAGCATCATGGGCAATTAATGCCCACCACTATCTTCCAGAAGATCATCATCCAGAAGGGCGTTTCCATTCTTTCTCTTTGGCTGCAAAGTCAATGAATCTGGCCAACACAGCTTCAACTTCCTGAACTGAAATAGGCGGGATGTGATCAAGCTAAAACTCCAACACCATAACCGTTTGCCCATGCCGAGTACAAGATTTTCTCCAAGCAACTAGAGCATCCTAAGTATTTTGAATAATGTTGGAGAAGGTTGAGGTATTTTCAAAATCATCCTGAACAAAAGTCTTGACCTCCAAAAAGAAAGGCGCCAGTCTACTCCTCAAACCATCTGCAATCACCTCCTCAGAAGTCAGCCTCCTAGCAAAGATAGCTTCAAGCGTGTTCAGGACTCCGTCAAGAATATTCGCCATAGCCTTTCTGACTCTAACCGAATCTGCCTGTGCTGCATCAAAGAATCCTTGGCCTGTGACCACTGAAGAATACCAGCTAGTGAAGTCATATCTATCACCCTCCTGAATTACGCCTCCTTCAACCAAAGTGTAACGACCCAATTCTGCGTAAATTAAAAACTTTCCAATTCTCACTTAAAACATGTAAAGGTAACAAGTAACAAAGATAATACAATAAAATTTCTTCCTTTCTTTATTGATAAACACGTACAAGTTACAATATGTTTTCTCATGAATTTCATTTTCATTGCAAATATAAATCAGAGTTTAAAAAGTAATACAGTTACATACATAGCTCGTAAGCTTTTGCACAAATAGAAGTAAGAAGGTCCAGAGTCATCCTTTCAAATCTTGGTACATCGTTTACCGTGGAGGAGAACATCACTTTCAGCCAACCACGGACTTATAATGCGGTCCCCGCCGTCATTTCACAATGAACGGCCCTCCCTTCGAAGAAGAGATTGGTAGGGTATCCTTTAACGATTACCAATGAGCATAGTGCTGTGTCCTACACAACTAGAACCTTGCTATTTCACAATCTCGAACTAGTACTCGGATCACAATGAACTGACAGTGTAGTCTCAACTAACTCCGTCTATGTGGCAGTCGTACATTTCACTACTTTGGCCAAAGTATTCTCATTCAGTACTTCGAATGAAGGTCATCTATCATAAACACTACTCAGGGCCGATTTGACTTGAGGCTTCCTTACTCTACGCATAGGTTTTGTCCTCCAATGGGTGAATCTGTCACCCCAGACATCCTACAATCATACTATCCTACTAGGAATGAATAGCTTATCATGTAACCTTAAAATCCTTCTCCTATACCGGAAATCAAATCCTAGGAGATACACAAGCTTCATCGAGTTAACCTATTAACTAAAGTTGTGGATTGTTTACATTTCCATGATGCTTTCAACCCCATCCTAGTACTTAGTATCTATTTCAATCATATTCTCCTCATATGGAGATAGTACAAACATGCATGTTTCATTTAAAATGCATATAAAATCTTCCTTTAAAATCTTTCTCCCATTATTTCCTTATAATGCATGTTAAGTAGAGCTAGTCCTTAAACTCCTTAAACATTTAATCCCCTTTTACAATCCCCTTTAGCCTTAAGTCCCTTATTCATTCTACCTTTGAATGCATTGAATTCCCTTTTACATTTACCCTTAAATGCATTGCTTAAGAACGTTTAACAAGACAGTTTTAATTAACTTGAGCTATTTGCAAACAATAAACACAAAACAAAGAGACTGTAGCACTTCAAACAATGAACCACAATAAAATAGATTTCATGCCTGATATTTAAAGCTCCTTCTTCCAACACAGCTCTTCTTGGCACTCCTACAGCAAACTTCCAGAATTCCAAATGAAAATGACTACTTTACTAGTTTCTCAAACTAAGGTGACCTTTCAAGACACTCCTCACAATTTGTACTCCTCTAATTAAAGATTAATTCATCTATGGCTTCATTCCACTCAAATCTTAAAAAGAAGACTTAACACTGTGATATGATATTGACTGGTAAAAGCTCACTGTATGTCTTTCACTCAGCATACAGGAAATGCAGCAAATAGGGAAAACACAGCAGCTCAAAAGAATGGATATGGGAGCTCTCAAGAGGTTGTGAAACTCGTATTCAGCAAGAGGTGTGTAGAAAATAATGAAATGGCGTCTATATATATATAGGCCCGAATTGCAACGAATTCCACTAAAGAAGGCATGTGGATTGACAACAAGTGCCCAGAATTATTAAAAATGATACATGGCGGATTTTTAAACCCTTAGTCATTAAAATAGAGATGAATCGACTTCCTTTTAAGCCAGCAATTAAGAATTTTTCAACTCTTATCTTCAGAAAACGTCACACGTTTTCTTTTGGCCAGTCGCATGAAAATGAATGACTTATTCATTTTAGGTCAAGGTTAAAATGTTCCCACGTCGCCATTTTGGGCCTTGAGAACAGCAAACGGTTATTTTTCAGACTAGGTCGCAGCCCAGGCGCGGATCATACGCGTTTTCTTCAGGCGCGCGACTTTCTCCAGTCATTTTTCATGAGGTTTTCAAAATAAAACGTTTTTTCTTCTTTTTCAACTGTTCATTAAGAATAAATTCGACTTCTCTTGTTTTTAAATATTTCAAGCAAAAGAACTCGATTTCTATGTTGAAATTATTATTCTCTATAGTCAAAATCGAAATATTTCATCATTTAAATCCTTTATTTGTGTTCAATTTGTATTCTATTGAATATTTTTATGTGTCCATTACATTTACATAATTCACATTTCAATATTATTCATTTATATATTTTATCAAATATGTATTACAATTAAGTGTAATATTTTAAATATATAAATATATATATTTTCCGGCATTACATCATGATGTATATATATATATATATTTATATATATATATATAAATATTACCTTAATATTAATACATATATTTTAAAAATATAAACATATAATATATTTACATAGGTATTTATGTATTTATGTATATATATCCATAAATATAATCACATTGTTAATATATACATTTATACATAAATATATATGTAAATTTGCTAGGCAATAATATTAAATATTATTTTCACCACAAACATCAGGCGGACTATGTACATATATATATACCTGTGTATACGTATGTATGCGTACATACATGTCAACACGTGTATGAGCATATCCGTCTGCTTAACATACACATGTATTGATATGTCTGTACATATAAATACGTGTTCACAATGTATAGATGTACGTGCATTCCCAATCAATCGTTAACACAACTTTCACATCATTCATACTTGGGTCATGGTATAGCAAGTCTGACGTTTAAACAATCACATCCCCTAAAGCATAAAGAAGTGAATTCAGAATCCTTATGTCAATAAACAAGCCTATGGATGACTTACCGTTATCTCGACAAACAGACTTGGCTTACTCAATCTATAGTATGTGTGTGTATGCTCAATTTGGTAATTGTTACTGTTTACCCGACCAAGTTCCTCCCCGAATGATGTCTCTCCTCTGTCCGGAGGAACAGTCTTCATACTTGCACATCATGACATGGCGTCGGCAGTCATATGCTCATAACAAGGTAAAAACATCTCACAAGTTAGAATAACATTATTCCATAATTGTATGCAACATTTAATCAAGAATTAAATCATTTAGAAGTAACAATCAAATGAAACCATCATTTAAACAGGACTCATTCATTTAATAACGAGATCAACCATGTTTTATTCATCATCAAGATTCAAACATTACAATCAATTGCCCTATGAAATAGTAGCTATAAAATCAGGATGTAACACAAAGTTTGCAAGGGCATATGCATCAAAGCCTCTAGATGAAGAACAACCTTGGTCTGATATATACGAGCATCTCCCCAAGCCTGATCAACTGCGTCCATTCACGCCACAATGCCAAAGGCCTGCTAATAGGAATGAGCAAGATCCTCCATAAACTTCTCTGTCTCAGCGCGAACATTAGTAACCCATTTATCCGCCTCTTGTGCCATCCTCCTCAAGTCCTCCAAGCCGCTAACCGATTCTCTAGGAAGCTCAGCTGGGAGCTCAATTGCCAAATTCTCCTTCCCACAAGGACGAGACAAGTGTTGTACATAACCAATCAATGTTTTGTGCTCCTTCTTCAATCTCTTATACTTTCCTTCAGTTCAGAGCAACCTATCCTTGAGTGCCTAATAGGAGTTATCACACTCCTCGATTATCTGTGCTCTAATGGGGCAGCCCAACTCCATGGTAGTGATCACATAGTTCTCTAGAATAGCATCATCTCGATCGCACTCAACCCTAGGCACAGCCACGTGAAGCGTGCGAGAGCCATATTCATCTATTGAAATCTTTGAGAACTTTCTAGCTATCTTCTTCGTTGGAGGTGCATTGCTTCTACTCAGAAATTCCTCCATCTCAACTGCTGGATCGGTCTCTTCAATAGGGTCCCTTCTCATCCTGTCCCTTAGCCAATCTGGCACCACCTGTTGCAAGTTAGAAATAATAAATCGCTGTTCATCCCTTGCTTCCTCTTCACGAACTTCCCCTCTACCGTCATCCTGACGAGGCTCATCAACCTCTATAGGTTGAGTATCACCCGAACCTTGGGCCTCTTGTCGTGTAGTAGTGTCATCCTCTAATGCCGCCTCAATCTCTCATTGGAAGCGAGTATCCGTGGTTGTCTCTTCCTCTATCTCCTGCTGGTTTTCTTTTCTAGGAACATTGACGCTCTGGCCAACAAACTCCCTACGAGGTGGCTGATTTGCTTCCTATAATTCTCCTTCTTTATTCAACATATTCCATTGATCCGCAAACAACGAGACCTCCTGTATTCTTGGAGAATGAGTCCTTAATAGCGTATGTGATGCCTCTTCAATTCTTTGAAGCTCTGACTAGACTGGTTCTTTACTTCGTGGCTCTGCAGCTCAAGCAACCTACTTCTTTTGTTTAACAGTGGGCGTCCTATGATCTCCCATTAAGTTATAAGTAAAAGGAATTGATCTGCTCTTAAGCCTGTTCACGTGCCTCTCTACCCATCCTCTTGTGAATTTCAAAACTGGTATGCAAAGCGTATCCAAATCTGTGCCCAGTTCGGAAGTGGGAGTGGTGTATTCCTCACTGTCTCATAATCTGGGTAAATAATGTTGATATCCTCATCAACCTGGTTTGGCACAGGAACAATCTCACATTCTTTGATCATGTTCAATGATATCCTCGAAAACATCCTTCTTCTTACTTCAGCTTCATCCAACGCACTTGCCCAAAAGTCTTCAATGTGCGCCTTATGTCTGAATTTTTCTGACAGTATCCATCTAATATTCCTATGAGGATCATAATGCTGCCTGTTGGTATGATAAGAGGTGGAAAAATTGAAGCTCGTTTTCCGCTTTCTTGGTTGCCTACAGTGTTGGACAAACTTCATCTGAATTTCCCATGATGATAGGGAAGTCAAGCCTTCCTTTCTTCTTCTTCTTTTGAATCTTATCGTAGGCAATGAGCTGCCTAAATATTTCTAGCATCAAAATTTTGTTTGTGGGATATCGGGGCAATCTGTATGGGTAAGATGAAAACCCCTGCAGCATGATGTAAGTGAATTTCGGAAATTGGATAAACCAACATCAGTACCTCTCAATCAGCTCCTGAGCCTCCTTTGATATTCTGTGATGAGTTGTTTGTTGAAGCGACCTCATTATATGCATATTGAAGGCATCATTGACTCTTTTGTAGTGCGAAGTGCTCGTCAAGTGCAACTGCGGACAAGCCTCATCAATCTTGAATTGTTGAGAACCACACCCAATCGGCTCCTTGTATGATATCCCTCTATACTTTGTCCTCCGGGCCAACATGTAGATGATATATGAGCTCATATAAAATGTCTTGGTTCTCCTAAAACTTCTGAGTTGTTCATGCAAATTGTCACTGATCATCACTGTCATTCAACTTGCCCAGCTTCGAAGAAAACTTGGACTCCGACAGGAAAGACTTGCTCAACTTCTTGATTACAGCCTGTCTTGATGCATTTGCTTTGCTAGATTCAGCATTAGCCTCCTTGCTAGCCGCTCTTCTATCTACCTCAGCCATCCTGCAAAAATGAAAAATAGTCATTAGAAACAAAACTTAGAAAAATAATCACTTTGAGATTGCTAGCTGAATTCCGAGAATGAAAAAGCCTCAACACTGAATTTCAAACTCCAAACCTCAGCACCCTTTCAGCAACTTCGAATTTTCAACACTTAGAAAGTTTCTCTTGTAGCAATACAACCTTTGGCACTTAGAAGAATTTCGTCCAAACCAGCTTACTCCAACAACTTCGAATTTCTCTCCCCCTTTAGAGCTTAAATTCGCACTCAGCAACTGGTGAAGAAAATAAACAAAATTCACAACTCATATAGCCAAGTCGAGTTCTAGAAGAGGCTAATTTTGGTCAAGTCATTAAATTTCCACTACTCCACTACAGGAATTCAAATTTTCCCTCCTCTGGCAGTTGCAACACTTGGCATTTGAAACATGGAATATTTGACCTTCTAGAATTTTGAAAACTTCACCCTCACTGGTATAGGTGTACTTCATCATATTTTCATTTTGAAATCATTAACTCAAAAGACCCCTTAAGAAAAATTCATCTCAACTGGCTAAGGCGTCCATTTTATTCTTTTCACCTGTCTTGGAAATTTATTTCATCTTTACTCTGGCTTGGAAAAAAATTTCCCTCCCTTAGAAATTTTATCGAAGATCGCCTAGGCATCCACCTTCAGTTTGTAATCCAAGGCATTTTCATTTTCAAAAATATTTCCTTCTTTTGCCTTAGAAAATTTTTAATTTTATTTAGGAAATTTCACCAAACAGGTGCCCATTTAAAAATCTTCACTTTAAAATGTCCAGTGAGGTGTGGAAAATTCCAAAATCATCTCCTTGTTGAAAATATCCAAGACCCAAAAAAAATTTCCCCTCAGAAAATGTAATATTCATGTGTATACATGCGAAGGGGTACATTTAATTTTTTTATTTTCCACCTTAGAAAAATATTTCCCACTAAAGTCCATTTTCACTTCTTCTCCCTTGGGCGTACTTCTCCTTGCCTTAGGAAAATTTTCAAATCACCTCTTCAAGTTGGGCACATTTGGACTTCTCTCCTACCATTTAAAAACACTCAGAAGAATTTCCCACCTCCTACATAGGATGGGCGCATTCTTAAGGTGGTGGAGGAATTTTCATCACTTAGAAAAACTTTATGTTTCTATCACAAACTTGGGCGCATCTAGGGGGTCCTCAAGGAATTTCAACACCTTAGAATATTTTTCAAACATCCTCTATAGCTTGGTGACTTGGGCGCATTTGGAGGGTGGTGAAGGAACTTTTCAACACTTAGTAACTTTTCTCCATGCTTCTCCAAATTGGGCGCATTTGGCTAGGGGAGCTTCCATTTCCACACTTACAAAATATTTCACACCACTTTCTTGATGAGGGCGCATTTGAGGGGGTGAGGAGGAAGTTTTCAACACTTAGCAAGTTTTCACTTCACCTCACTTTACCTTGGGCGCATTTAGTGGGGGTGGGAAGGAATTTTTCATGCCTTGGACTCTTTTCCAGTTGTATCTCCAACTTGCCAAGGGCGCATTTCATGGGTGGTAGAGGAATTCCCTCATGACTTAGAAACTTTTCCAGCACACCTCTTCAACATGGGCGCATTTAGGGGGTGAAGCAAGAAATTTCAATGCCTTAGACGTTCTACCTTCAGCCTCCTTCAAGTTGGGCGCATTCTAGGGGTGGAGGAGGAATTTTTATGCCTTGGATAAATTTTCTCCACCCTCTCCTCAACATGGGCACATTTGGAGGTGTGCTCAGGAATTTTCAAACACTTAGAAAGTTTTTCATCATCCTTCCTCAATCTGGGCGCATTTGAGCTTCTCTCCTGCCAGTTTCAGACTTAGAAGTTTCTTCAGGCGTTCACACCTTGCTTGTCCTGTTACATCCCGATTTTATAGCTACTATTGCATAGGGAAAATGATTGTAATGTTTGAATCTTTATGATGAATAAAACATGATTGAGCGTGTTATTAAATGAATGCGTCCTATTTGAATGATGGTTTCATTTGATTGTTACTTCTAATGATTTAATTAAATGTAGCATATAAGTTATGGATAATGTTTATTCTAACTTTTGAGATGTTTTATGCAAACTGCTTTGTTATGAGCATATGACTGCCGATGTCATGTCATGGTGTGCAGGTTTGAAGACTGTTCCTTCGAACAGAGGAGAGACATCATTCGGGGAGGAACTTTGTAATGTCCCCTTCCAAGTCCCGACATTTCCACCTAGCCTTTTCCTTGGGGAACCCAAGGTTGAAGTTAAAATTAGTGTTTCCTAATTTTGAGGAGTCATTGCTCAGAGATGGTGGTTTTAATGGCGGATTCCTTCTGGGTTTTCAGAGGGCTTCGCAGTGGTATGATCATCTCGGCATTCAGAGCACTTTTTGGAATTTACTATTTTTAGTAAATTCTATTTTTGGCAGTTTTCAGATGAGCTCAGGTTGGTTGACTTCCCGGTTTCAGATTGATCAGTTGACTTCATCAGTATTGGCTTCAGGGCACTTTCGGAGAAATAAGTTAAGTCATTCAAATTAAAGTCACGTTTTAATTATTATATTTTAACGTTGACCTTGGCCTAGAGTTAATGACTTAATGTTGTGTTTAAAAAGTGGTCATTGAGGGTGGCGCCCTCATTAAAAGAATATTTTAATATTTCCCTAAGTCAAAGCAATGATTGGAGGGGCGCATATTTCATAGGATGATATTTAATTAAAATGTCAATTCTAAAGCCTTGAAGAGAAAGTACGCCCTCTTGAGGAAGATGAAGGTTTTGACCTAAAAGCAGATTTTAGGGTTTCGTGAAGTCAAGCGGAAGTTATAAAAAGGAGTCTTGTGCATCATTTTGGATCATCTTGGAAAATACACCGTTATGCTGCCGGATTGATTCTGGATTGCTTCGAGGGATGAAGACCTCCTAGTTTGGGCATCGCTTCATGTTTGCAAGACAACATCTAGTGGTGAATTTCAGTCTATTTGTGAGTGCATCTTAGTTTATTCATTTGTGTTCAGTTTGCATTGTAAAATCTGTTATTGGCATTTTAGTGTTTCAGCCATTTAGCTTCATTTAATACAGCAGATCTACGTTTTCATTTGTGAGTCAGAAAATACAAAAAAAGGCATTCTGGGTATTGCATATTCAGCATTGTTTAGGGGAGTAGATTATTTGTCTCAAATATCAGATTTTAATGTGGAGTATTTATTTTTAAAAGCCAAGTCGAATTCCTTCAGCTAGGCCGTACTTTTTCAAGCATTGGAATTTGTGCCATTAAATATTAGTTGCATGTTGAGTCTGGTTTAAGCTTCTAAATTGCTCGCCATTGTCATAGTAGTCTTTTGCATCATATTTTAGGCAAGTTGAGTGAGTTATAAGTGAGTTAGGAGCATTTGCAACAAATCACAGGCTGCTGTTTTTAACCAGAAATTACAGACTTGTGGAAAACAGGAAAAAAAGATTGTTGATTATCAAAGTTGTAATGATTCCCTGTGGTTTCTTGAACTCAACTAAGAAGAGATTTTATTGTATTGAATGATTCATATATCCAGCTCTAACATCTTGACAAGCGCATGATATTACATTGTAAACTGACCAGTAGTACTGGCAGTCATTCTCCAGCTTGTTGCTTGAAATTTGTATTGATCAATTTCATTGAAGTTTGTAGTAGTTAAATCTCCGCCCTATGGTCGCTACTTTCCCGTCTTGGGTCAGCAAGCACATTCTGGGTGTTGAGTAGATTCAGTTGCAGCATTTCCTTCAAGTTTGCTTTCAGTATTAGTTTGAAATAGTATAACTCCGCCCTATGGTAGCTACTTCCCATTCTGGGTGAGCAAGCACATTCTGGGTGTTGAGTAGTTTCATTATTCAGCATTTCATTTCAAGCTTTGCTTTCTGTAAACACTCCGTCATATGGTCGCCCCTCACTCCACCTTGGATTGGGTAGCACATACTTGACGTTGAGTTCCCTTCTGTATCTTGAGTTTACTTACTTGCACGTTTCGGTTTATCCATCTAACCCTAACGGGTGCACTTGCTTGAATGTTGTAATCTGTTATTTGAAAAACGAAAAAATTTGGCTCGGTATATTTCAAACTTGATCGGCAAAAGTATCATACCAAATTGAGCACACACACGTCAGTATAGGTTCTGAGAAACCAAATCAATTAGGTTGGTCTAGATAAGTCATCCTTAGGCTTGGAGTTATGTTTACTTCTTTATGCTTTGAAAAGTGATGATTACTTATTTGTCTGACTTACTGTGCTTTGACCTTAATGTGGAAAACGTGAATGGATATATGTTAAAAGGTCAAGTGAGTATGTGTATACGTGTATATAATGTACGCGTATCCATATGAATATACATGTCAAATACATACATATGCTCGGCAGATGGATATGCCCATATGTACGTATCGGCATGATATACATACATTTACGTGTACACTGCGTACAGTGAAATACACATATATACATACCCACGTTACCTATTACCTGTGAATAATGAAGATAATAATAATATTATATTATTATTGCCTGGTGATTTTACGTAAATATATATATATATATATAAATATCGGGTTGCTGACTGGCTCACGATATATTTATATATTTGTTTGTTAAATATATATATTTAAGTAATTAAATATTAACGATTATATATAAAATTATTATAGTTATATTAAAATATATATATTTAAAATACTCAGGTATTTAAATATTTATATGTTAATATATTTTAAAAGACTATAATAATATTATAATAAAATAAATAAGTGAATTACATTTTAAATTATATGTGATAATCTTAAAATTAATATATTCTTATATATAAATACGTTTATATATAAAGATATATTAATATTTAATAAAAAAACATATGTATATAAAATATACAACTATATATAATTAAAATTTAAAATGAAGGAAAATATTTTCAAATGTTTTAAAGAATAAACATTATTCCATGAAGGAAATATTCGCAATATATGAAGGAAGAAAATATTTAAGTTAGCCGCTTGAAATATTTAACTTGTAAAATACATTTCAAAAAGTAGCGAACTTCACATAGGAAATATTTGAAAAGTTTAAACTTTGGAAAAATCGAATGGAAAACAAATATGAACATTCCCGTGAAAATGTGGAAGCTCTTGCGCAGCAGAAAATGCAGGGAGAAGTATTCAAACTTGAGAATAGGGAAATGGCGATGAGTTTCAGTGCTGTAACAAGCAGAATGTTGACCTAAAAACGCGGCAATAAAACC
>VDFB02328798.1:0-12253 GCA_007258455.2 Sequoia sempervirens | reverse complement strand
GGAAACATCTCCCTGACACAAAGAACACTGACCGATAGGAGGGGTCTTGGGGGGACATCCCAAAGTCACCCAAAGATCACAACAAAACCAAAAGATCATACCGAGAGCATGGCAGGGTTGGTGTAACAAAACGAAGTCGACCAGACTGCAATAATTCATAGCAAAGAGAAGCCAACGCCCGCCCAAAGGTCTCCACACTCAGTGAGATGTCACGACGAAAATAAATGTCTCATCGACTGAAAACCTTATTCAACAATTCAGCAGACCAGACTAGGAAAGCATTTCACAGTAACCATCAGGCAACTTTTTCATCGAGGCCGTTGATTATCAACACATGCACAAAGGAAGTCATATTAGTAGCTCAACCGTTAACTTGGGAGGACTTCAATGTCGAGGAAAGTCACACCGAGAACCAAAGGGGCTGCCACACTATTGGTAAGACAAGCAGGGGTCGCCAAGATGTCACCCCGAGAACCAAAGGTCACACCGAAGGCAAGGCGAAAAGGGAACTAGACCAAGTTAGAGCACGAGATGGGAAAGACACGCAGTCAGAGCTAGAGCGGGGGACAAAAAAGGAACAAAAGAGACTGGGACCGAAAACCATCCCACTCCCACCTCCGTAAAAGACCACGGAGGTGGAGTCGGAACCGACACGAGATAGAGAAGCCATGGGGCTGGGAGCAGGACAAAAACCCAAAATAGGAAATTTGAAAAAGGTTCCAAAAATGATTCCTGTTCTGATCCCGAGCCCGCCAAAGGAAACCAAAAACAAAGACAACCGAAGACGTGGAGTTGGGGCCAGAATGGAACTCGAAAGAGAAACCAAAGTCCAAAATCTAGATTCTGATTCCATTCTGGTTCTGCCCCCGCTAGACAAAGAAAAACACAAGGCAAGGAAGAAAAGAAAGATCCAGCCATCTGAGACATGAACCCTTGGCATGCTGAGCTCAATCCTAGTGCGAGCCCATTTACCCCACGTGCCAAAATGATAGAAAATTCCCAAGCTAAAGATTTTTCAGGAAAATCAAAGGCAAACAACTAGAAAATGAGAGACAACCAAAATAGGCACTAACAAGATCAAAGGTGCATTGGCCATGGTCTGGTACAATGTGGTATTGTGTGAGAGGTGTAGACAAACATTTTTTTAGGAATGTGATTTGTTGCAGGCTTCTGTAGACATCGTCCAACATCATTTTAACGGTGTGTGTGTCTATATATATATATACACACACATACACCGTGAAACCCTAGTTTCCCTAATAATCGCTCGGGACCGGATTCCCCGCTTTTAGTTGTTTTGATTTTCGTGCACTTTGAGATTTGAAGCAATTAATGACAAGATTTAAGTGGTAGATAATTGAATAAATTCAATAAAATTGCTAGATGACTATTAAGCAGGAAAATACAACTATGATTGAGTTACGCTTATCTTCCATTCATTTTAGCTCAATACAATATAGTTCTACTGACATGCAAGAAGAAACAATGATTTTTATTTGGTAAAACCTGGTAAATCTGATTGCTGATGATGTACTTCAGATGGTACGGCTGCTGCAATATATTACTCGCATACAATCTCAAATAGCTCCTTAGTGTTCAAGCTCACAGAGGATAAAGCTGCAAGAACTCTGACATGCTTCCTTCAAGAGCTATCACGCTTTTCTCAAGAAGTAATGCCTGTGTACAATGAAGGTAACGGATCGGCACGCTAGGCAAATAAGTTTGTAACGGCCTCTTGAAGTCTCAATGATATGAATAGGTGCTACTGTGTATTAAGATGCCTTTTGATGAAAGAATGTAACAAGCTTTGCACGACTTCCTCTCGATGACGCAATGGTACGGCCTGTCGTGACAAACAAGCATCGCCATGCCAGCAATCAAGTAATTTGTACCGCCCTTCAAAACCTCCAAAAATAACAATAGAATCAACCTCCGAAAGTATTGCCTCGAATGTATAAACTCTTCGAAACCCCGATGAAGAAACCTCGCGGAAGTTAATAAATTCTTCTAAGTTTCGTAATTCTCCTCAAGATGAAGAAATCCCACGTCTGGCAATAAATCAGATGTTATTTCACATCCTCTGAACTGCTTCGATGGAGATGGCTCGTTCTCCAACGATTTCGAGACGAAACCCTAAGGTCTCTGTGCTCTGGCAAAGACTTGATCAATTCCTGTTTCTCAAATGTCATAATGGCACATTTTCCAATGCAAAACCCCTTTATTGCACAAAAGTGCGATTTCCTTAATAATAGGGAAATTTAATATATTTCAACTTTTAATTCTTTTATTTGCAAAAGTCTCAGGCAAATATTAAATTATAAATTTAATATGCGAAATGGCCCCTTTCCTGATGTTGGGCGCACCCCTCAAGGCAGATGACTTAAGTTATAATTTTAAATTATAACTTTATATTATAAACATTAAATAATTAATATTTAATCATTATAATTAAATATTAATATTTCTCCCGTTACTTATCCGTTTCCTGTTCCGTCTGATGCTGACGAACACTGAAGTGATTCCGGACGCTGCCAATCTCATACTGCAAAAAATAGCAGGGGTCCCACACTGCCTGCCAGGAACTGCTAAAAATAGCAATTCTGCGAAAGGTCTCCGATCGAGCCCAAACGAAAGCCAATTGATCATCATCGGCCAACTGACAGCCGTCAAACTACTCCTCTAACCACTCACGCATTTAGGGTTCATGATAGGCCACCTCACCATCACCGATGTCGCCAAAAACGGGACATGACACCGCTTTCCTAAAATTGTTTAGACCCCAAGCAATCTCAATCGCAGAAACAAACTCAATCTCTAAGGTTCTAAAAGGAAAACTGTATTGTCCCAATATATTCAACTATTCTCCTCAGAAGATCAAGATCAATCAAGAATCAATGCCTGGATCCCAAACCCAGCGTAAGAGTCTGTCGTGACGGTCCTCCTCAGACTGCCACTGCGCTCTACTGCCTCCAACCTCACCATGCTGAGAATAGTGAAGTAAATCACTGGGACCCACCCACAACTCGGTGCCAACACTGTCTCCACCGGGATCCCAATACAATATAAATCTACATCCATCCGTCATGCAGAGATAAAAGCTACTAGAAGCATCTACTATCTTGAATCTCTCCCTGTCCTCTGCTAAACCCTCATGGATGTAATAACTGTCCGTGCCATCATGCCAACTAACACCATAGTCGCCCTGTAACCATGCACCTGTATGAAAAATCTGCGACATAGCCGTATCAAGCCCTGACGAATACATATCGGCATGATAGATGACTGACTGCGGCCCCTGCAAGTAATACCCCACAAACTACTGGGTCAAGTACCTACATCCGCTAATCCCATCTTGTGAAGATGGTAACTCTGCACTCCATGATGAATTACTCCCCTCGGCTGCTCCGAAAGAATCACCCTGTGCACAAGTACTGTGCATCGAATACGAACCATGTACAGGTGGATCAAAGGAAAAACTGTAAACGCTCCTCACCGTGTACACCTCATTGAACTCCTCTGTGAGTTTGGTTTGGAATTGCGATGCACTGGAACAATCCCAAACACTACGATCATTACCCAACTCAGAACTAATGTCTAGAGTACTATCGGCGTCCAACGCGAAGAGTGGGTTATCATAGATCAAACCCCCATCACACTCAAACAATGGATTATTCACAAACTGCACCATCACTCTATCCTGATCGGAATCATCCATCTCGGAATCGCTGGAATAATAAACTGAATTGTACTCCTGACTAAGCTCAAACAGCTGCCGACCATAGTCAACTGTATCAAATGAAAAGATTGATTTGCTTCCAGGAGAGGGAAACAAATCAACACTAGTACCAATCTCCCAACTGGATGAGACTCTGAAAATCTGCTGTGAAGATGGACAAGTATCAGGGGTTGTCACACAACTCTCCAGTGTATCAACAACCCTGTCACAGGAACTATCAATGTTCTGCCCTGCATCACCTATCACGGGACTAGTCTCATGAGAACCAGGTGCAATGTGTGGCTCACTGCAACTCTCATCTAGTGCACTCATCCCGTCAGTATCAACTGCACCTGTGATCATGATGGATGTAACCACATCATCAACATCTCCCTCTCGGCTATGAACCATGGGTGCATACTCCTCACCAACCGCTGCCATGCAAGACTGAACTATATCCAAAGGTGGTGAAGATTGTGCCAATCTCAACGCCACGGTAAGCCTCTCAATCTGTAACTGCGACTCACGAAGAGCCAACTGGGTGCTCTGCAATGAAACCACAGTCACCTCAAGCTCATGAGTGAGCTCATCGATCCGCTCCTCTTTTCCCCGCCATGCATCATAACAAATGCAATCCCACTCGAGAAGGAAATCTCTGTCTGCAAGTAGTTTTAGGTAATTTTGTTTCATCGTTCCAATCGCTTCTCGGAGTGCATGTATTACTGCAAGGGAAAAACCTCTATCACTGTGCTCATCTGTCGAAGGACTCCAACTGTAGGTAGTCAACATCTGACGAGCAACGTCAAAATGCTCAAGGGCGGTAGTAATCATAGTGTCATCTACATGTAGTTGCCCAACCAAATGATGAGGATTCTGCAACGTACGACCCCCATACATGTTTTCCGGTTCACCATATGCACTATGATATGACGCTGATCCGTCATCACTCATCTCATGATCTGCAGCATTGTGTGTGCTCTCAACCATGCACACCTCAACATCTAAGGTACTGCTGCTCTGTACCTCGAAGGATGGCTCAACTGGTACGGTAGAAGTTGCTGGTCTGACAGTATCCTCACACGCTTCTACTCCAACAGTGACTGCATGCTCATCCAACGCATGATCCTGGGATTCCGTGTCAACATACGAATCCTCTAGTTGGTTTTCAAAGGTCTGATCCGAAAAATCAGACTCGTCATAACATAAATCCTCAATACCAACTGCATCTGTAGTACCCAACTCTGGAGTCTCTTCACGTGACGACTCAATAGGGTTAGTTTGCACCTCTGAAACAGCTGTTATATCATGCTCACGCAAAAATTCACCATCGCTGTTATAAAAATCAGAAGTGGTCTTCTGGGCAGAAATTTCTCGGGTCATCTCATGCAAGGACGATGTAAGTAAGCCATTACCCGAAGCTGTGCTAGTGTGCTTATGGATCAAATAAGCGCTTCGATCAAATTCATCACACAAATTTCTGCCTACTACATAAGAGACTGAAGATATCGAATCACTCTCATGAAGAAGTGTATAATCATCAGATGTAGATTCTCTATCCTTTCCAGGTGTAAACAACTCACGAGCTGTAGTGAGATATCTCTGTTTTTCGAACTCCGTCTTATGGCAAAGACTCGGGTGCACATCCACGTAACTCACGAAAGAGAGTTTTTCTCTAATCTTCTGAGGTAGATTGCTATACTCCCGAAACATGCTAATCACTTCTCCTTCTGTGCTCTGCGGTGTCCTGTCAATGGTAATCCTCCCACTAATCTCAGGTGATTCTAACTGCCACTCGTTGTTCGCTGCCCTAAGTGTGCCGGCGAACAAACCCTCATACCTTTCACCTGCTATATCCTCAACGGGCTCCTGTCTCGTGAAGGTGGGCCTCGTAGGCCTATCCGCTGTCCGTGACACTGACCTAGGAGCTCTCCGCGAACCTGTAACACTTCTGTCATCGTCACGAGGTGGTGACGATCTCCTCGGAGTATCCAGTCTCTGAAGTGCAACTGCCACTTGCTGTAATACACCATTTGACCGCCGTTGACCTGCACTAAGTTCTCTGAGTGCATGCAAGACCTCTGCACGGTTCTGACCTCTGTTATTGTAAGGAGTCTCTGTTCTAAGATCAACTGTTCTATCAGTCCTGTAATACCTGTCAGTTCTGTCAGCCATGTTTCTCGGCTGCCAGATCGAACCCGGTTGCCTGTGAACAAAAGCTCGCCTGAATGAATAATACCTGATAAAAACCCAAACTGTTCCGGTTGCAGAAGATGGCTAAACCCTCAGGATGGCAGGATTTAGCTCTGATACCACTGTAGAAACCCTAGTTTCCCCCTAATACTGCTTCTGACTGAATTTCAAGTTTTTCTGAAGGTTTTTGGATTTTTGTGCAATTTTGAGATTTTGAAGCAATTAATGACAGTACGGCTTTTGCAGATAATTGAATAAATTCAATAAAAATTGCTAGATGACTATTAAGCAGGGAAAATACAACTAAGATTGAAGGCGTTTCATCTTCCATTCATTTTAGCTCAATACAATATAGTTCTACTGACATGCAAGAAGAAACAATGATTTTTATTTGGTAAAACCTGGTAAATCTGATTGCTGATGATGTACTTCAGATGGTACGGCTGATGCAATATATTGCTTTCTCCCCTCAGATACAATCTCAAATAGCTCCTAGTGTTCAAGCGCCCACAGAGGATAAAGCCAGCAACTCTGGAGACATGCGTTTCCCTTCAAGAGCTATCACGCCTTTCTGAAGAAGTACGGCCCAGGTACAATGAAGGTACGGACTGCTAACAGCAGCAAATAAGTTTGTACGGCCTCCCTCTTGAAGTCTCTGAATGATATGAATAGGTGCGCCCAGGTATTAAGATGCCTTCTGGATGAAAGGAATGTACTGAAGCTTTGCAATTTAATTTCCTCTGATGATCAATGGTACGGCCTGCTGTACAAAACAGTACGGCTACAGCAGCAATCAAGTAATTTGTACGGCCCTCTTTCTAAACCTCCAAAATAACAATAGAATCAACCTTCTGGAAAGTATTGCCTTCTGAATGTATAAACTCTCTGAAACCCTGATGAAGAAACCTCTGTGAAGTTCAATAAATTCTCTGAAGCTCTGTAATTCCTCCTGCATGAAGAAATTTCTCAACTGGCAATAAATCAGATGTTATTTCACATCCTCTGAACTGCTTCGAAGGAGATGGCTCGTTCTCCGACGATTTCGAGATGAAACCCTAAAGTCTCAGTGCTCTGGCAAAACTTGATCAATTCCTGTTTCTCAAAAATGTCATAATAGCTCAATCCCCAATGCAAAACCCCTTTATTGCACAAAAGTGCGATTTCCTTAATAATAGGGAAATTTAATATATTTCAACTTTTAATTCTTTTATTTGCAAAAGTCTCAGGCAAATATTAAATTATAAATTTAATATGCGAAATGGCCCCTTTCCTGATGTTGGGCGCACCCCTCAAAGCAGATGACTTAAGTTATAATTTTAAATTATAACTTTATATTATAAACATTAAATAATTAATATTTAATCAATATAATTAAATACACATTTCTCCGCTACTTATCCGCTTCCCTTCGTTCGCCTCGATGTCGATTTAACATCAAGTGATCTCGACGCCAAGCCAATCTCATATCGCTAAAAATAGTGGGTCCCACATCGCCGCCAGAATCAAGTAAAAATAGTAATTTCAAAGGTCTCCATCGAGCCCAAACGAAGCCACTGATCAATATCACACCGACGCTGAGCCAAGTCAAACTAATCTCTAACCACTCACCACACGAGGGTCTCATGATAGGCCAATCTCACCATCACCGATGCTCGCCAAAACGGGACATGACAGTAATGTGATTTGTTGCAGGCTTCTGTAGACATCGTCCAACATCATTTTAACAGTGTGTGTGTCTATATATATATATACACACATATACTAGTGTCCCTCACCATCCTCAAAAAATGGCCTTCAGACTGCCATCCCTGAAACACATCCCCTGTCATCCCCCATCCCCATCCCCAAAATGTTGTGAAACATAAGTGACATTTTTACTACAGATAACTCTTCATTATTATTCTAGTTGACGTACAGCCTATTCTCTCTATTTAGGTGTCAGTCACATTTTAATCATATAAAATTTAACTCTTTTCTAGATGGATAGGTGTGGTCACCCATAAGTATGCAATATATCATTTTTTCTTTTCAAAATACCTCAACAAAAATTAAGATGAAAATATCATAACAATTACAGAGCTAATGGTAAGTTGGGTTCTAATATTTCACACTAAATAAAAGGTGATCCAAAGTTTGCTATTAATCTGGTCACTAATTTTGTAAGTTGTTTAATTCAATCCCACTCCTTAAAATTAATAATAAAATTTATTCATATATTAAATTTCTATTTTGCTGGAAGACATTGATTCTATTATATGTTTTGTAGGTACTGGTAGACATGATCACTAATGCAATACTACAAGCCATTGCAAAGCATGCTAGGAAAGGCCTGGCATTCAAGTCTTTCATGTGCAAATCCAAAATATTTCCAAGTATAGGCAAAATTTGACCATTTTTGAAGTAATCTCTCAATTGACCACAAAGGAAAACCAGTGGAATTATGAAGAAATTGGTCTTCTTTGCTGCAATGGAGGATTTTTACAATCGTGCATGGAATAGTACTTCTAAGGTTCTCTAAATAAACAAGATGACTGATACTAGCAATTCAGTCAAAAATAAAAAATTGAGCCAGCAGCATAGTTAAGTAATTAACTAACTAAAAAAAGAACTGTTTTTCCCTAGACTTTCTCAGTTTATATTGCCGATTGGCGGGCACAGCCGCTCAGAATGAAGAATATATTCTATTGATACATTTTATCATAGAACATCAAAATAATCCTGAGCAGCCAAACCATGGCACCCAAACCAAAGCACGAAAGTCAAAATCTTCTATCAAATCTTGAAATTAATTCTACAATATATTTGTATTCAAGAAGTGTGCATTTATCTTGAACTAGCCTTCTTTCCTACTACTGGTAAATGTTTTGCAATCATACTTGGAATAGCAAAATATCCTGTGTTAAAAACTGTGCGAAAATAAATACAGTTTTTATCATAACCTTATATGCTCATTAACTCAAACTATTCACATTTAGAAAGACCCAAATCACCCTGAAATTGTCAAAAACCTAAGATTAACAACACCAATTTCAACCACAAACAATATAAAAAATTAAGGTAACAAACACATAATGCATTTGGTACCTGCAAAAATACAACATCAAACAATTCACATTAAAACAATGAGACTGGAACATCTTAGCACATTTTACCTAATGTCATGAACATTGTCACTGAATCTTTTCAAATTTGCAGGACACTTGCAAAATCTATTCAAATTGACATAACTTGGAGCAAAATGCATTAAAGAAACATTTCCAACTAAATTTATGGAAAAAAACACTTAAACCTACATTAAATTCAGGGTGAAATATAGGCCTTTTATGAAAGCATAAACAAAACCATCTCGGTTTGGGCCTTTTATATACCTATGGGCTTTATAACTTATATCTGACATCGGTAAATTGGAATGCATTCAAGCTCCTGAGTCTGACATGACATTCTTATTTTAAACTTCAAATGTGGGTGTGCGAGTCAATTCTAAGGAATTGCATGCTTTAGAATCCAGACTAAAACTAGATTCAAACTTAATAAACTCTTAAAATCCATGGATACGTGTTCCCATGAGGATTCTTAATGTATGTGGGACTTGGTATCCTGAGAGTTATGTCAGGTGGCAAGGCAGATTCTATAAATCATGGGTCTGGAGTTTAGTATAACTCAAGGATCGAGATGCAAGCTCCTGACTTGATTTGAGCTCATTGAAGATTTTAAATATAGATCCATAGATCACACGGTGTCACTAAACTGAAATGTATGAAAGCTTAATTAGGTTCAATATCCATATGTATTCTGTCCTACTAAGAATTTAAAATCTAGCTTATTCTAATTATAGATAAACTAATGATTTTAAATATAGATTCATAGATCCCACGGTGTCACTAAACTGAAATGTATGAAAGCTTATAATTCCAAGGATAACATTAGGTTCAATATCCATATGTATTCTGTCCTACTAAGAATTTAAAATCTAGCTTATTCTAATTATAGATAAACTAATGATTTTAGAATTAAGACTTCAATTTATAGGTCAAATAGAAAAAAATCTTAGTTTTGGAGTTAGATTCTCAATTTTCTCCTGAAATATAAAATTTGATTAGCCAATGTTAATAAAACAGCGTGCCTGTGAGTTCTTGGGGGTTGCCTAGTGGAAAGCCAAATGCGAGTCTATGAGAAATCCAGCGTTTAGTGAGGCTTAGCAATCCAGAATAACGAGGATTTTAAATCCAAAGGTTTAACACTATCAGTGTACAAGAATTAAGAAAGGGGTCTTCCAGAATAATGAGGATTTAAATCCAAAGGTTTAACACTATCAGTGTACAAGAATTAAGAAAGGGGTCTGAAAGGGAATTTAGCAACGAGTCTTGGACACAAGAAACTACAAGCGAAACCAATAGACAGAGTGTGAGTCTGTGGTCAAAATGAAAACACCAAGTGAACAGAGGACTCTTAAAGCAAAGTCAAAATAATCATTTCAAGCAACATTCACGTGAATGAATAAGAACATTCAATAATAGACCAATAAACACAAAGAGCCCAAAAAGGAATATACATAATGTGAACACGAACATAACAAACAGAATCAAGCAGAATAAAACTAGTACACATAGACCAAGACTTGTTACAAAGACACGTGCTAAAAGAAAACTGAACAAGTAAATAAAGCCTTCAATCTTCTAGTTATGGATATGAACAACAAAAACCACGTAAGGAAGGACAAAATTATGAGAGCAAAGCGCAGTTTAGATGCTTAACCTGCAATATGCGCCTTAAGCAAATCAGAAAATAAAACATGACCTTTTATGTACAATGCTAATGATCCCTCTCAATATTGAAAATGCCAATGGTTTTTAGCAAAGAAAATGATCTTTCACTCCAAGGATATATTATTTATGCAGACAAGTAAAGCTTGGTGATGACACTTTAACAATGTTATTGACAAGAAATTGGCAGCAGGAAAGAAGTAAGAAATGTCTCTATGTTCTAAAAGTTTTGCCCAAAATAATTAGGTTAAGCATGGCTAAAAATTAGATTAAGTAGAATAATGGTTATATTACCAGACAAAAGGAAAAGAATCACAACACAACCTACTTGTTATAGTTCGGAATCAAGTGGAGAGAAGCCTCAATAGACGATATACTCACAGTGCCATGATACAGTATTTTCTTCGTTGTATCTCCAATCAACCACTTGATATACTAAGTGAATGAGAAAGTTCAAACACAAATGGTAAATCAATCAAAGAAGTGAATGCAAAAGTTCAAAATCACATTTCACTCATAACAAATGAACACCACAATTCACTATAGCAAATAAAGGGGATGCCAAAGTTCAAACAAATTCTTCGCATAAGCAAAGTGGATGCTAATACACACCCAAATAATAATCAGATCAATTAAAAGTGAATGCCAAAGTTAGTTCTCTCTCTTTCACACATACAGAATGAATAATAAAGTTCACTACATCAACAACGGCATGTCAAAGCTTAGAAACACACCTCGCACAAATAATAAGTGGATGCCAATACAAATAAAAAATAAGTGGCTCAAATCCAAGTGAATGTCAAGCACACACTTCATACAAATAATAAATAAATTTCAAAATAAAACACACTAAACAAACATATTTAAATTGCAACTTTTCAATCACCACACTAATTATTTCAATATTACTAAATTACATCATGATTAAGGAATATTGTAATGCTTGGTAATCGCTGACCCCAAAAATTACAGAGGTAACGCTGCCTTATGGGAAACTCAGTTGCTGGGGCCCCTATGCCAAACCAGTGACCCGGGTTTTAAAGAAGTCGGCTTCTTCTATAATGGGTTTTGGAAAGGGAAAAGGAAACGGATATAATGAAGCAAAGTCTAATCTAAGGCGATGCGCCAAAATTTGCTGATGGGCACGATAACATAGATTTAGGGGCCTCAATGATGTTGTCACGCCAAAATGCCTGAGACCTAAAACTATAGCATAGACAATTCATTTATTAACATAATAGTGATAGTAGGCTATACTTACTACTAAGAAGAGTCATTTAGACATGATTTAGATAAGCAAGCTTGTATTCAATATATAGAAGTTCTTTCAAATGAAATGTTTAAGATAGTATAAAGCACAGTTTACAGTTTAATCAAAACATGAAAAACAAAAAGGCTGAACAGTTGGCACAATCTGAAAGTTTCTTGCAAATAAACATGTAAAAGAGGCCTAGTGTCTCTTGCTAAAACCAGTATCCTTTCCTCTTAAATTTTTTTGGACCCATCTCTCATCGACTGAGAGAGTATATATAGCCGGAGAGAAAACTCCCACTGCTTTGGAGAGCTGTAACAGAAAAGATCCCAC
>VDFB02328797.1:0-16514 GCA_007258455.2 Sequoia sempervirens | reverse complement strand
ATCTCATATCTTCAGTAAAGTTATGTTGTTGAAATGGTGATATAATTAATTCGAGGAAAGCACACCTCCTAGCTTTCAGCTTCTTGCTTGAAAGATAGCAACTAGTTGAGAGGTAGATTGTAGTTGAGTTTTCTAGCATTGTACTTGAGTTTCCTAGCATCTTAGTTTAGTTTTCCTTGCATTTTAGTCATATTTTTGAGATGATGATTACCATAGATGATTGTAAGTTTCATTCATAGATTCAAAAATAAAAATAATTTTTCTGGGTGTTTTACCAATTTGACTTCTTACTAAGGGCGACCTTGAGTGCCAAGTTTCAGATTTTATTTTCAAGTGTGGGATGTTATGGAGAAAAATTTCCACTCCTTGAGGGTCGTACCTTTCTAAGGGTGCTTAGAATTGTGTGCAAAAATATATATGAAGTTTTGGGTCAGTTTTATGGTTCAATCTTGGCCACCAATCTCTTAGAAGCATTATGCATTTTATCTCATCTGATTTGGGTGAGTTTTGAGTGAGTTGTGTGCATTTTAGTGGATTTTAGGGTTGCTAGTTATGCATTTTAAGTTGTAGGTTTGTCAAAAATCAAATTATAAAGTTGGCCTTTTGAGTGGAGTTTTGAGTCTAAGAATTCTTATCAAGCAAGGAGAAATCTACTACACCTTTGCAACCTTATTTAAGTCTTGATCTCATGTTCTTAGTAGGCACTCTCTATTTCCATGTAAGTTGAACAATAGTACTTTCAGCATTCTCTTTATCTCTTTCCTTGCTCATTGTACTTCCCACTGAATAAGTGGAAGAGGTTGGCTTGCCGCATATTTACTTTTAGTTGCTAGGTTTTAGGGACCCTCTGACCATATGCTTGTCATCTCTCGGCACCATCCTAGTTAGAGTTACTTATAGATCAGCATGCAAAAGATCCTCTGACCATATGCTCGTCTATCCTAGACACATTCTTGGTTAGAGTTCCCTTCCAGTTATGCATTTGCATCAGATCCTTTGACCATATGCTTACACCTTGCCCAACATCGGGATCCTGGTGTACATCCTTGGTTAGAGTTACTTTCTGCATTGTTTAGGTTTTAGAGCTAAACTTAACAGGTGCATGTTTACTGTAATTGTAAATGGACAAACAAAAAAAACCTAGCATAGCTCACTAAAGTGGTATCAAAGCCATGTTCCTACCAACCTATGCCCTACAGTGATTCAGTTGTCAGATGAGTGATAGTGATTATAAATATTACACTAGAAGTCAGGCTAGAAAACAATAGTCATAATTTCTGCTAGTGCTAGAAGCATATACTTTTCCAGAGGGTTTAAGAGAAATAGGGAAAGTAGTAGATACTAGTAAAATAGTTGAGAACATGTTAGATAGTCATAAGAAGGCCATGGATGAGAGAGATGATAGGATGGAGAAGAAGTTTGATGGGATGATTTAAATGATGTCCCATTTGCTTCCAAGAATGGATTAGTAGGCTACTTAGAATCATAACCCTATTCAAAACAATGCCTCAGGTAAAAATATTGGTGTCAATGGAAACAATGGCAATGGTAGGGACATGACTATTGGACATGAAGCCACCTCTAGGCTACTTTTTCCTACATTCACTTACAGGGAGGAACCACATGTTGAAGCTACCATTCCTTTTGTAGATGATGCTAGGAAAGCCTACTTGGAGTATGCTACCTTACCCCTTGATCTTAGAGAACAATGGTCCTTTGACCAATTCTTGAACTAATGAAATAGAAGAAACAAAAGAAGAATTGATAACTGAGCTCCTATGGCACCTATGACTGACTTTCAACAAGCCCTTGGGAAGGTGCCATTGGATCACTTCGATGGAAGTGATAAGTGTTCAGAAAGGTCATGGGTTCAAAAGCTAGACAACTACCTATCACTAAGGCCCATGCCAAAGGAAGATGCCATAAATTTTGCAACATTGCATTTGGAAGGAGCTGCCCATGAGTGGTGGTACCATGGTTTGGTCATGCTTGGCCACAACCTCATTCAAACCTATGATGGATTCACCAACTAGCTGATTGATAGGTTCAAAACTAAGGATCCTAAAGTGAATTTTCATGAGCTAGCACAATTGAAGCAACATGGCTCCTTGGATGCTTACATAGCTGATTTTCAAAGGCTTTCTATGATGGTACCCAACATCACTGATGGAAGGTTGGTAGTATTGTTCTTTGAAGGATTGGTTGAAACCTTGAAAGGGTGGGTTAAGGCTTTCGATCCACCAAGTCTCAAAGAAGCAATAAAAAAGGGTTGAAGTATGGATTTATCAGCCCCTAGGCCAAAAAAAATTCCCAAGCCCTTTTGCCACAAGAAGGATAAGAAGCATTTTTCAATTCAGCACAAGAAATTTCCACCCAAGTTGACTGAAGAGTAGCGTGAGAAGCTTAGAAAAGAGGGAAAGTGTTATGCAAGTTTGGAGCCTTGGATTGAGGGTCATAGATGCTATGGAAGAGGGTGTTCTAATAAAATGGGGGCCTATTCTGATTATGGATCAGAATCAGAGATTTCTAATTAGCAGTCTTATTTTGGGGATAGTGAAGAAGAGAGTGCTCAAGAAGAGTCTGATCATGAGCAAGGATTTGGGGGCCCTATTTTGCAACTCTCTAGTTTCCAAAAGAATGAATATTTCAAGGTTCATGCCTAGATTGGAGGTCACCGAATTGTTTCCTTGATTGATACTGGGGCAACACATAATTTTATTGATGAAGGATTGGTTGCAAAGAGAACTCTCAAAACAAAAGAATTTGAAGGTTTCAAAGTCATGGTGGCTGATGGGTTTCATATTTCTTGCAACCAAAGAGTTCCTAACATGTCTATGTAGCTAGGCAACTATGAAGTCAAAGATGACTTCTATGTAGTTACTATTGGTGACATTGATGTCCTACTTGCTATTCAATGGTTACACTCACTTGGTGAAATCTCTCTCAATCTACAAACAATGGAGCTCAAGTTCCAATTTGATGGAATGAAGGTGGTTATTCCCAATGGTGGTCCTCAGATTGTGTCATTCAAAAGAATGTAGAGGCTGATTCAGCACGATCAAGTTGAGTGGGCTGCAAAATGTAAAGTTCTTCCAGCTAGTCCAGTTGAAACAAAGAGAGTCTATCCTCCAGATATCTAGTCTATACTCACTAAGAAGAGAAAGGTGTTTGCTAATCTACCTCCTAGGCCACCTCCTAAAAGGAGAGCTAATCATGTCATTGAACTAAAGGAAGGGGCCAAGCCAGTCATCACAACACCATATCAGTATCCTAAGAAGTAGAAGGATGAAATCGAGAAAAACATAAAAGAACTCTTGGAGATGGGCTTCATTCATCCAAGCAAGAGTCCCTTCACCTCAACATTAGTTCTTGTGAAGAAGGATGGCACCATCTACAAGTGTGTGGATTACCATGCCTTGAATCAAAGCACAATAAAAAATTGATACCCCATTCCCTAGATAGATGAGCTCATTGACGAGCTATACGGTGCCAAGTTCTTTTCAAAAATTGATTTGAGGTCGGGCTACTATGAAATTCAGATGAGAGGTTCAAATTTTGAGAAGATGACATTTAGATGCCACTATGGTCATTTCAAGTTTTTAGTCATGTCTTTTGGGTTGACTAATGCTCCAGCCACCTTCCAGTCTTGTATAAATAGTCTTTTAGAAATAGTTGAGGAAGTTTGTGTTGATCTTTTTTGATGATATCCTCATCTTCAGCAAGATGTGGGTAGAACATCTCAAGCACTTGGAGGAAGTGCTTACCATCCTAGAGTTAGAAACTTTGTTTTCCAAATAATCTAAATGTGAATTTGGAATGAAGGAGCTACTCTACCTTGGTCACATAATCAATGCTAATGGGGTGAAGGTTGATCCTGAAAAGATCAAGGCAATAGTTGATTGGCCACCTCCAGAGAACTTGACTCATTTGAAGGGGTTCTTGGGTCTTTGTGGCTTTTACAGAAGATTTGTGAAGGGCTACTCTCAAAGTGCTGCTCCTCTTACTGACCTCACTAAAAAGGGGGCTTTCTTTTGGTTAGAAAAGGCTAAAAGAGTTTTTGATAAGTTCAAGAAGATCATGAGTTCTTGTCCGGTTTTGGCCATATTGGATTTCTCCAAGCCTTTGGAGTTATAGTGTGATGCATCTAGAGAAGGTGTTGGGGCTGGTTTGATGAAAGATAAGCATCCCATTATGTTTGAAAGTAGGAAACTAAGGGGTGTTGAAAGGACCTACTCCATCTATGACAAGGAAATTCTTGCAATCATGCATGCATTAGCTAAGTTCAGAAAATATTTGGTGGGGAGAAAGTTTGTGGTCAAGACTGATCACAATAGTCTCAAGCACTTCATGCATCAAAAGGATTTGAATGAAATACAACAAAAGTGGATGAGTAAGCTTCAAGCTTATGATTTTGACATTGAGTATGTCAAAGGGAAAAACAACATTGTGGTGGATGCTCTATCTAGGAGACCTCATTTGAGCTCATTGTGTGAGCTTACTGCTAATTGGAAGGAGATGTTGCTTGCTGATTATGCCAAAAATTAGTTTACAACTGGCATCATTGAAGGTACTTTCCATGATGAAAGGTACAAAGTGGTTGATGGTTTGATACACTACAAGGGAAGGATCTTTTTGGTGGCTGATTCTAAGCTCAAAAAGAATATTTTGATGACTTTCCATGACATCCCACTTGCTGGTCATCAAGGTTATTTCAAGACATATAGGCAGATTCAGGAGAGGTTTTCTTGGAAGGGGTTGAAAGTGGAAGTAGAACACTACATCAAGGAGTGCCCCACTTGTCAAATGAACAAAAATGAGCATTCTCTTTCAAGATGGCCCATCAGAACCTCTTCCCATTCCCAACCAAAAAATGGGAACTTCATCACGACCCTATCACTGGTTACAAAGGGTTTAAGGAAAAGATTGTATCTATGTTGTAGTGGACAGGTTAACAAAGTTTTCACACTTTTTTTCCATCACTAGCTCATTTTCAGCAGCTCAAGTTGCAGATTTTTTTTTCCATGAAGTGTTTAGATTGCATGGGTTGCCGAAAAACATTCTGAGTGATAGGGACAACAAATTCATAAGCACCTTTTGGCAAGAATTTTTTAGGATGAGTGTTACGGTGCTTACTCCAAGCACTAGCTATCACCCAAAAACTGATGGGAAAATATAGATAGTGAACAAGTGGTTGGAGGGATATCTTAGAAATTATGTCTCAGAGTAGCAAAGGGAATGGGTGAAATGGCTTCACCTAGGAGAATATTGCTACAATTCATCCTTCCACATGTCAATTAGGATGTCTCCATTTATGGATCTCTATGGTTATGAGGCTCCTAGCTTTCCTAATTTGGTGTTTGGTGATAGCAAAGCCCATCAAGCCAAGGATTTGTTGTAGCAAAGTCAAGATATTTTGAAGTCATTGAAGAAAAACCTTCAAATAGCACAAAATCAGCAAAAGATGTATGCTAATCAGTAGCATGTTGATCATTAATTTGAGGTTGGAGATATGGTTTATCTTCAACCTTAACCTTACAGATAGTCTACTCTCAAGAAGAGTGGAGTTGAGAAGCTCAAACCTCACTTCTATGGGCCATTCAAAGTTATCAGAAAGGTTGGAGCAGTGGCTTATGAGTTTGAACTACCATCGAGTAGCAAGGTTCACATTGTCTTCCATGTGTCTCGCCTCAAGAAGGCGCTTAGACACAATGTTGTTGCTTCATCACAGTTGCATCCCTTATATGAAGAAGGATAGTTGACCTTGATTCCAGAGGATATTATGAGTTGTAGAGAGTGTTCTTTGAGGAGAAGAACAATCAAAGAATACTTGGTGAACTGGAAGAACTTTCCTTTGGAGGATGCAACTTGGGAGAATGAGGAAATTTTGTAGCATCCAAACTTACAATTGCTTGAGGGAAAGCAATCTTGGGGAGGGAAGACTATAATGTCCCCTTCTCAATTGTGATTGATTCAGTTGACTGTTGGCCTAGTTTGGAGACCCATAGGCTACTTGGAGGGTGAAAATTAGGGTTTCCTATTTTTGAAGATGTTATTGCTTGAAGTTTGGTTATTGGATTGCAGATTCTTTCTAGGTTTTTAGAGAGCTTTGTAGTGGTATATCTTGCTTTGTGATCTGAACACCGTCATGAATTTACTATTTTTAGTAAAAAAAATTTGCTAGTGGTCTTGTGGATGTCAATGCAGTTGGCTCTCTTCTTCAACTAGTTCAGTTGGTAATTTGATTTTTGGCCTTTAGATGCTTTTCTGGAGAGATAAGTTAAGTTGATTTAAATGATGTTATATTTTAATGTTGACCCCTTGGCCTAGCTTCATCACTTTAAGTTGTTTTAAAATGGGGATTTCATGGGTGAATAAATAATTAGGAGGTTATTAAATATTTCAAGGCCAAAATTATGTGATGCTTAAAGGGAGACGCCAACTTGAAGGAACTTTATATTTTATTGAAAATGAAAAATTGCCTTGGGAAGAGGGATGCCATTCTTGGAGGGAAAATGAAGTCAATTCGAAATTGAAAAAGGGAACACTTTCTAGAAGCTTCTAGAGATGATTAGCTAAGTCTATAAAAGGAGGATTTCTCTCTTCAGTTTATTATCTCATATGTTTAGTAAAGTTATGTTGCTGAAATGGTGACAAAATTTCTTCAAGGAAAGCAAACCTCCTAGCTTGGCTCAACTTCTTACTTGAAATATAGCAACTAGTTGAGAGGTAGATTGTAGTTGAGTTGTCTATCATTGTACTTGAGTTTCCTAGCATCTTAGTTCAATTTTCCTTGCATTTTAGTCATATTCTGGAGTTGTTGATTATCATAGCTGATTGTAAGTTTCATTCATAGATTCAAAAATAAAAATATTTTTGTTTTGAGTGTTTTACTAATCTAACTTCTTTCTAAGGGTGGCCTTGAGTGACAAGTTTCATATTTTATTTTCAAGTGTGGGATTATATGGAGCAAAGTCACCCCTCCTTGAGGATTGTACCTTTCTAGGGGTGCTTGGAATTATGTGCAAAAATATATATGAGGTTTTGGGTCAGTTTTATGGTTCAATATTGGGTGCCAATCTCTTAAAAGCATTATGCATTTTATCTCATGTGATTTGGGTGAGTTTTGAGTGAGTAGTGTGCATTTTAGTGGATTTTAGGGTTGTTGGTTATGCATTTTAAGTTGCAAGTCTGTCAAAAATCAGATTATAAAGTCAGCCTTTTGAGTGGAGTTTTGAGTCTAAGCATTCTCATCAAGAAAGGAGAAAGCTACTATACTATTGTAGTCTTTTTTAACTCTTGATCTCATGTTCTTGGCAGGCACTCTTTATTTCAATGTAATTTGAACAGTAGTACTGTCAGCATTCTCTTTATCTCTTTCCTTGCTCACTGTACTTCGTGCTGAATAAGTGGAAGAGGATGGCTTTCTGCCTATTTACTTTTAGTTAGTAGTTTTTAGGGAACCTCTGAACATATGCTCTCCATCTCTCGGTGCCATCCTGGTTAGAGTTACTTTCAGCTCGGAATGCATAAGATCCTTTGACCATATGCTCGTCTATCCTAGACACATTCTTAGTTATATTTCCCTTCTAGTTCTGCATTTGCATCAAATCGTCTGACCATATGCTCACACCTTGCCCAACATTAGGATCCTGGTGTACATCCTTGGTTAGAGTTGCTTTCCACATCATTTATGTTTTAGAGCTAACCTTAACGGGTGCGTGTTGATTGTAATTGTAATTGGAAAAAAAATTTAGCTCAGCTCATTATAGTAAAATGCATTCCTTTTTCATTAATAAATCAAGAAGATTATGAAGAAAATTTTATTTGGAATGATCTTAAGGTCTCTATTACAAACTTAGATAATGTGCAAGAAATTAGAGTTAATCTATTTAACGAGCTCCCTAACTTTGAGTATGAAAGTCATGATCTTATGATTATGCCAAGTTTTGACCATCATAGTGATGGGGACTACTTAGATAAGGTGTCAATTCTAGAATAGACATGTGAAAGCAACCTTGAATCAAATGATCAAAAGCTTGAGGACGATCCATTTCAAACTGAGATTGAGCTTTTCTGCTCACACTTAGATGTGATGCCAAATCTTTGGAAGTGCATTGTTAGGAGTAGAAAAGCCAAGAGGTGGAAGTGGCTATCATCTCAAGTGAACTACTTGTTTTGGGTTAGCCTAGTTAGCAAGATGAATAAATAGACATTTTTAGCCTCCATTGTACCACCAAACCAAATAGATTAATTTTGGAGCAAGAGGAGGAACATTTTCTAGATGGGGGTCAATAAACTTCTCATAAAGATGGCATGCATGATCCTAGCTGGCTGGAGGAGCTCCCTTTTTGTTGCACAAATGAGCTTGGAGCTAATGTGCTAATTGAAGTTTTATTGGAGGAGAATATTTTATTATTTGAGCACTTTCCTTCATTGAAGAAGAAGATCATGATTTAGAGCATACTCCCTTGATTAATGATGTGGATTTTGATCTAAAACTAGCTATTTCTAAAACCCTTCCAAGAGTTGATAGCTTTGATGAGCTATTAGGTACTTTAACAAAAGAGGATCACCCATTAACCATGGAGGAGGAATCAACATGGCAAGCCATCATGCAAGGGGAGGATGATGATGTTTCTTTTAATTACTTGAGTTATTTTCCCTCTAGCCCAAATTTTTCAAGGGGATTCCCTATTAGGCATTTGGCTTGGGTGGAAGCAAATGAGAAGGAGCAATCTCAAGATAATGTTAAACTCGACCATCAAGGGAGGTATCATTACTCTTGAGCTAACCAGTTCATCCTTTCACTTTGTTAGCTCTCAAAAATGTAGATAAGAATACCTCAAGAGGTTTCCAACTTTGGTACATTTTAGTAAATGTGACAAAGCCAAATGGTTTAAGCTTTCTACTCTTCAAGTGCTGCTAGACCTAGGTGGGTGTACCTATATGAGTTGGGTAGACTTGACTTATCCTTATCTCTTTCGTAGTGATTTTCCCATGATGGAAAATTGAGGTGGACAAGTGAAACTTGATCTGGTGTAGACTATATAAAACTAAATCCTAATATTCTTAGTGAACATATGTAAAAAAGGAATTGAATAAAATCAAATGATGAAAATGTAGAGACCAGTGCCTTATAGGGTATGCAGAGTCAAAAGAAACCTAAAACAAGTACTTCTTTCTAGCAAGTATTCAAGTTGTTCAGCATATGATTTAGTTTATAACTTGTATAAACATGTAAGGTTATGATTATCAAGTTCTTAATGATCCAACTAACATTCTATAATTACTATGATCAACTTAAAGGATTTAATCTTTACTTGAAAGAACCAATCAATTGATCATACAAGTACATCAAATGTGCACTGATAAACTAGATATAAACTTGTTACACCAATTTAAATAACTAGAAAACACCACTTTGGAGACAACTTCGATAATGCTTTCAATGAACACAATATACAACTAATACCAAAAATAATTGCACCATATTAAATGATTTTCATTAATATCTCCATAATTTCAAACATGCACCATAGTCTCATATTGGCAAAACATTATGTTCTATTGTATCTTTTCCTATATTATATTCTATCCTATTCTACTTATATCCTCTATTTTTTTTTTAAATAGATATTTATACATCGAATATATGAAAGGGCGCGTCCTTTTAGAAATGTCATATGTTTATATAACAAATAGATTAAAGGATAGTTAAGCTCTGTTTAGCCAAAAATGAGTTTTAGTTAGATGATCCAAATAATCTTGGTGCTCATGAGTATCCACATCTCCAACTGTGTTCTGGATTGAACTTTCCATCCTTATCATCTTCTCATTCTGCTCACTCGTCTCTTCCAACATTGTGCTTTCAGTAGTAGTGACCTTTAGGATTTCATTTAGTATTGACTCACTCTCACTTTTCCATCTGACAACTTCTTTAAGTTCCCCTTTATCATCAGAGAATGTAGTCAATGTTTTCTTAGTGGCATTTATCAACCCCTGTTCATCCCCTTACAATTCTTCAGAGAATTTTTGATGTTTATTTATAATATGATTTACAGCTTCAATTACTGCACTGTTAGAGGCATCTCTCTGGTTTTTTTCTTGAAGCTTCTCCATAATCTGTCCATCCATCCTTTTATGCTCCTTTAATGTAGCAAGGCTATGTGAATATTTTCCCCAAAGTTTATTTAACCAAGATGTTAAACTATCCTGCCTTTTCTTGATTATTGCTACAATTGCATCATGTTTTCCTTGGGAATAAGCACTTGATCCTTCCCAATGATCTCTTGACTGAGAGCTTTCACCTTGAGTAAGCATCTTGGTTGACCTCATCGTAATTCCTACTAAATCCTTTAATCTGTCATTTTCTCTCAACATCCTTTCGTTATTTAGTTTGTAAATTTCCCACTCTTTTATCAACATTTGAATTTGTCCTTTGTTCAATTTTTCAATATTAATTCCATTTTCTGCAGTAGCCACAGGATCAACTTCTCCAATCTTTAGATTAATGACATGTCCAAATGCCTTTTCTATGTCAATAACTACTGATTTCTTGTGGGGTGGGTATAAGGCCCAAATCATCAATGATCCTTCATCTGTATTGTATTTGGATCCTCCATACACTTATGTTACCTTTTCTTTGTCAAGCTTGTGTGTAGCATTGCTTTCCCTTAAGAAACTATCAAAGACAAGTGAAAAATTGAGATCTAGCATGGGAAAGATCATGACACCAGCATTTTCCAACATTTTTTTCTCCCCTTTTCAGGGGTCATACCTGTCATCTCCTCATCTATGCATTTCCTCAATTCGTTTAGCAATTTCTCTTCATTTCCTATAATAACATCATCAAGCTTTTCCCTTATTTCTTTTCCCTTTTACCAAAAAATGCTTTGAATTTAATTTTATGAACTTTACTATCTGAAATAAATGGATTTTACTTCATTATTCTCAACGGGTTTTAATTGTTTCAACACTTCAACTCTCTCCGGGTTGGGAAAAAATATATTGCTAAGTTTTTAATCTAGATAGTCTTTCTTTGCTGGTTTTGTGGCACATTATCTTCAGCGTGATCTTCCCTAGAAGACAAACTTTGCATCCTAAGCAACCCTTGATTATATCTTTCAACCACTATTTTTGCTTCCTCTTTTTCAAGATCAATCATATCATCAAAGTGATAGGGAACATGCTGATTCCCTCAAAAGTTTATCTTCATTTTAGCAAAATTAATATACCCTTCTGGGTCAAAGTTCTTTCTGGGTGGTCCTCTCTTCATATTGTACTGAAGCAACTTTTCAAGGATCAAATTGTATCCTTATTTGGACAACACAGTAAAATCACCAAAACATAATGTCTAGGCATAAAATCCTACTTCCCAAAATATTTGAAGTTCATTACACTATAGTAATCCATCTATCTGACAATCTCCAAATATGCAATTCTATTTGGGATAGTTTTTAGAAAAATGAAAGGGGCATCCTCAAACCCATAAATTATAATCATGGTAGCTCCATCCAAGCAGTACCAATCTCCCCAATTATGATCAATTGGTCCATTGAAATCCCTTGGATGAAGAAATCTCTTTATCTTTCGGGGATAAAGAATACTCATATGGATGATTGTACACCTACAATTTTTTTACAAAATACTCTTCAAAATGAATGAAACTAGCATTGGAAAACCTGCTATCCCAAACAACAGTCAAAAATTGAACTGGTAATGTTTCACCATCCTTGTTAAACTGAGAAATTCTCATCTCCGGAGGCCATACTCCCAACTCTTTTCCAAAATAGAGTACCACATGCATCAACAATGAATAATGTCTAAGATGAAGGGTAGATGATCCACATTTTATTGTCATCAATCCTAAATCAAGCCCCTTAAAAATGTACGAGGCATAGTCAAATGGACTAGAATTGTGGTATTGGATATCTATTGAGATTAACATTGGCACAATATACATATACTCTGGGGCATCCATTCCCAATACTTGGAAAATTGAGAAGTAAGTGTATATTTCATGTAAGGTTCAAATAGGTACACATGATATGGAGGTCCATCACTATCTTGTAAAGGAGCTGGCTTTGCCATCTTGCTTAGTCATATGAATTGGCAGCCTCCAACCCTTGTAAATCATATCCATTCTTGAGAACTCCTTCTCCAATTCTTCATATATGATCTCTTCATTGCTAAACCCTTCCAAATTAAAAACCTCCCCTATTGCCTCCTTTGACATATGTATCTGTGGTTTTCTAGATGGGTCACATATAGCCTTATGTTTCAAGTCCTAATGATCAGCTAGCAATTTTACTAATTCTGCATTTACAAATATATTAGGGCACACCAGTTTCCCCAAATTGAGTTTCCATGGATTGCACACTGGTTCAAAATGATTTCTTTGATGATAATGAAAATTAAACAGCTCATACCCCCTTATGGTAGTCCAAACGTCTCCTATGAATTTTCATTTATCATCTAGTTTATCTCTTTCTGCCCTAACTTGTGCAGATCTTTTGGCTTTACACCCAGAGTGAGGTAATTGGTCAATGAGGTCCTGGTTCAATCTTCGCTCATTGCCCTCATGTTATGTCTTAGTTTTCTATTTCTTTCCTTTTGGTTGACTACTTTCACCATGTTTCCTACCCTTCAATTTCCCTTAGCTGGGCGATTCCATTTCCTTAAAATGACAGTAATTAAAACTAGAGAAATTAAGGCATAAAAACTTACTGTATCTACTTCAAGCCTTCAGAATGAAAGAATTCCCTAGCTCCTCATTCACCTTGTTGATTCCTATTACAAACTCAGCACCAATGCTTTCAATTGAATTCTCCTTGTTATGTTCCATCGCGCCATTAATGTGCCAGCTGAAGCACAAGTGAAGTCCTTTTTTGAAATTCACACCGTCACATCAAATGTCTTGTCGGTGAGACATTTTCAAATCTAGGGTGATGATCTTTTGTAACATTCATTAAACCTTTCACCAAAACATTCTGTAGTCTCTCCAAAACCTTGAAGTCTTACTAACATGTATCACTTTAGTTTTATGTGTCACTGTGAAAATTTTGAGTCAAGGAAATCTCTCATAGATTGCATTCTGTCTTATTGAGATACACCCCATGGTAACTTTATGATCGCTAAGACATAATCATACTTTTGCCGATGAAACCACACCTCATCGTGACTTTCATATTTCTCGCTGATGAGATTCATCTTACTGATGAAGCATGTTCTATCGGTGAGACTTTGAAAACTTGAAAAGACTCATACCAATGCCAATTGTCTCACCAAACTTATTTCTCCAATATATTATATTCTGTGAGACTCTCCCCAAAGTATTTCATCAGCGTGACTTTCATATTCGGTAGAACTCATGCCGATGACTCTTCTCTCACTGATGCATATCTTTATTTTTGTGACATTTGAGTCACCAAGACTATATGACTTCATCCCGATAAGCTTCTGATGGAATCCTTTTGCACTTTATCGACAAGACCCGATGCTTTCGATAAGACCTAACTCTGATAACATTAGCTTGGCCGAAATGATTTTCCATGTGATGGTCGGTGAGACACATATGAGTTCATTATGAGTCATCCCGATAATAATTCTCTTTTCGATATGATTCTTCTATCACCGAGACAATAAAATGTATCATGCCAATAGGCTACAAAGACATACATTAGTAATGATGCCAAATGGATCGAGCAGATGTTCACCCTCTCTTGCCGATATGGGTAATACAATGAAATATCTAGGACAAGATGGATTCTAATGGATCATATGAAAAAAATATGGGAAATATGTTATGAGAAGGGAACTTTATGCTTATGGTGATGACCTATTTTGGAAACTCATGAATACTTCATAAATTCTTGAAATTTTACAATTTCTAATGTTGGCTCCATCTAGGACATTTAATGATTATGAGATCATTGCAAGGATCCAAATATCTAGGTGTGAGCGTAATTCAAACTCAAGGTGATGGACTCCATGAGCAAGATGGAAATGAATGGAAATGGAGATGAACATGACCCTATACTATTCTACATGGAAACATTTATTTTAAATGAAGGAATTTCAGGATTGTCCATGTACTGGAAATTCTTGTTCCTTTTATTTCCTAGACTACTATGCATGGAAGATAGAATTTTGAGAGGATTGTTAAGAGTTGTCCATGCACTAGCAACCCTTAATCCTCTGTATTGCTCAAGAGAAAAAATGTTTCAAAAATTTCCCATGCACAAGAAACTCTTGATCTTCACTAGCCATATTTTTTAGATGATATGAATCTTCACCTCTCTTTCCAACAACCACAAAAGGTCCCAGCCACAAGGCTTCAAATCTCCCATGCTTTCCCTTCTCCTGACATTGTGCGTTCTAGATCAGTACCAAATCATTTTCCTCAAATTTTCTATCTTTTTCCTTTTTATCAAATAGATACTTCATCTGTGTCTGTAACTTCATGTTTTGGTTTTGAGCTACTCTCTTGATCTCATCAAGTTCAGCTAGTTGCTCCATTCTTTCCTCCATAGGTTCTGGAATGTCCAAATCTTCTTGAAGGATAAAGTTATACACTGGTAACAAATTTTGTAAAGGCATCCTGGCTTGTGTTCCATACACCAATTCAAATGGGGATTTTCCAATTGCCTTTTTTATAGTGATCCTATCAACCCAGACAACTAGTTTTAGTTTTGAATCCCAATCTTTCTTGTTCTAACCTAACATCCTCCTTATAATATTGAGAAGACTTTGATTGATGGACTTTGCTTGACCATTAGCTTGTGGATGGTAAGGAGTTGCATAAGAAATGCAATTCCATACAGCAGCTATGTAAATTTCTGAATTCATCATATCTAAAAAACATCCATTGTCAAGAATTAGTCTTAGTGGAAAAATCGAATCGGGTAACAATGTTTTCAATAGAAAATTTGTCACAACTTTACTTGTAGCCTGCTTGGTTGGGACTGCTTCTACCCACTTGGTAAAATAATCAGTTGCTACAAGTATCCACTTGTGTCCTCCACTTGATTTTTCTTGTATCTCCCCAATGAAATCAACTCCCCACTGATGAAAAGGGGCTTTAGTCTACAAAGGCCTAAGTGGTAAATCTCCCTAATACTTCATCTTCCCAGAGAATTTCTGGTAGGCTTCACATCTTCTTACATATGAAAAGGAGTCATTAAAAATTTTTGGCTAGTAATATCCTACCCTAAGAATTTTATGTGCAGTTCTCTTTTCAGAGTAATTCCCTCCACAAACCCCTTCATGAATTTCACTCAAGACATGCTTAGCTTGTGACTCATCTAGACATAACAACAATATCCCATCCTCATTCTTCCAAAACAAATCTCCTTCCATGAACACATACTTGGATGTTTGTAGCTTCAAAGTTCCTTTCTAGCTATCACTCATTCCTTCTGGACACTTCATATATTTAAGATAATGCATGATGTCTACATACCAAGGAGTATGCTCAATGCTTGCAATTACATTCTCTTCATCTTCTATATTGCAAACTTGATTTGCTTCAATGTTCACCTCTTCCATTAACTTAGCCAAACCCTGACCTCTTACTAGTTTAGTGATTTGTATCTCCATATAAAATTCTTGGATTTTATTAATCCATCTACATCTTTTTCCTATTACTTTGGACTGTGTCAAAATGTCTTTAACAATTGCATGAGGTACATAGGTAATCACTTTAGCTCCAACAAGATATGGTCTGAAAGCCTTTGTAGCTTTTACCAATGCAAAAGCTTGTTTTTCCATTATATCATATTTCAATTCTAACCCCTGTAATGACTTGCTGAAAAAGGACACTAGCTGTTCGTGACCCTCTTCATTTCTCTGCAACATGACAATAGCTATAGTATGTAATGAAGTAAATGAGAATATCTGATAGGGTTTCAAAAAAATTGGAGACTTGATGACAGGGGTTTCCTCGATAGACTTTTTAATTGATATAAAAGCATCCAATGCTTCTTCAGTCCAATCTATTTTTTGTCCTTTCCTCAACATTTATGATATAGGCTTAATGATTTCAGCAAAATTAGAAACAAATCTCCTAACAAAATTGATTTGTCCAAAGAATGACTAGATGCCCTTGATGGGCTTAGGAATTGGGATCTTATCTATAGCTTCAACTCTCTCAGGATCTATTCTAATCCCCTCCTTTGACACAATATGTCCTAAGAGCTTACCCTTTGTGACTACAAAAATGACATTTTTTAGGATTCAAACCAATCCCATATTATAAAGCTTTAATGAATACTTTTTCTAGATGCTCTACATGATCTTCATCCTTTTTTGAGTAAGCAGTAAGGTCATCCTAATACACCACCATGATAGTATTAATTAAATATACAAATGCCGCGTCCATAGCTCTTTGGAAGGTTTCCCCTGCATTTTTGAGACCAAGCGACATTCTTAGATAAACATATGTCCCCCATGGGGTTGTAAAAGTTGTTTTATACTGCTCAGATTCTTTAACTTTAACCTGGTTATAACCTATAAAC
>VDFB02328796.1:0-28311 GCA_007258455.2 Sequoia sempervirens | reverse complement strand
GCCATGGATAAGGTAAATGGATAGAGAAAGATAATAACAAAAAATAATAATTTACAAAATAGAGCATCAACATTAGGAAGCTAGGGATTAAACAACAAAAATAAAGATGACCCAAATAAGTGATGAAAATTGTGATGTGTTTATTCAAATGATGTAAAGGAGAATAAATTTATTATAACACAAGTATTATGTTAAGCAATAAAATTTTCTTGTAGGGATCGCCATAAATAAGAGAGTAGATTGTTATGCAAGCAAAAGTATTCATGGGTTAGAGCAAGTGGATAATTTTTCATTACCTGTGTAGTGCCCACTTGCACCTAGTAATGAATTTATTTACATCACATTGAAAAGAGTATCAACAAATCAACATAACACAATAATAAAATGTATCAATAAACTAAATGGGAATGTCACAACCAAGGGGAATCCATCCAATAATCCTCTTAATAGGATAGCAAACGTAGAAAAAAAGGGGCACTTCAAGAAAATAGGAATTGATAAATCACTTGTACCAAAACCAAATTTTTTCATTAGTATTAATGTCACAATCTCACAAAATTCTATATCATACATCTCAAGCATTAAAATATAAATGTGTAAGTTGGTAAAATAAAATTAGGGTCATCCTGAGCATCTAGATAATTAAGATCACTTTAGGAGGTGTAGAATATTTTTCTTTATTTATTAGAGAACATTCTTGTTTAATCAAAATTATTTTTCAAAGAACCAAGTTTTGATGGATAAAATATTTCTAGAAAAGTTGCACTAAGGTCACATCCAAACTAAACTTTATGACTATTCTGGGAAAATGCTCATGGTAAGAAAGGAAACCAAGAGGACTCTTTAAGATACAAAGGTCCTTATCAATTATACTAAAACCAATTTTCATGTCGTTTCTAATTTCTATTACAAAAATCCTAGGTATTCGATGAGAAAAAACACAAACATATCCAAAATGCACTTTGTTCGCTTTGTCTTTGGTGTAGTTCAAATTTCACGAGTCTTACTAGATTGAAATTTTTTGCAACCAACATAAAATTAATCACACATTCTCATTTATCAATTAAAAAATTCCATTTACATTATAAGATTGGTTGCAATTCAATTGATTATTGTGACAAAAATATTACAAGCTTACACATGCTTTGAAATCTGCAAATTTTATTTTATTTTTTGATTGCTTATTTCCTATTTGTGCACCCCTTCGACCTACACTTATAGGTAAGTGCACCAAGATGGTTCCCAAAAAGGGGGCTTAAGTGACCACTTTTTTCTGAAATTAGGAAATACTGACCTTAGATGTGAAATTGAGGATAGTTACACTCAAAATTTTGAAATGGAACAAAAACAAGGATCGAAGTGCTCTGAGTCTACTTTCTAAACTACTAATTTATTTTGAAAATGGTTGAGATTAAGGGGTTCAAAAGAGGGATGTACACAAATTGGTCTTGTTTTTGTCAGAAAAACATAACATAGCAACTCTTGTATGACCCTAGCAAGGTGAACTTTTTTGTAGTATTTTTAAAATCACTACAGTAAGAAGATAGCTAACAGTATCTAGTTGATGCACGATATTTCTGATAATTTTTTAATGAATATTTGATTTTTTACTAATTTTCTAAGTGGGCACTTCCTAAAAAGTAGAATTTTGGCCATGCCCCCCCTACGAATATTGGAAAATAATTGATTTTTTTTATAAAAAAAATTTGTAGAATGGAGTCTAGTTTCTAAAAATGTAATTTATTTGAAATTTTGATGAACGGTTAATTTATAACGAAAAAAACACTAAACATTGCTTTCTGGCAAAAAAGAGACATACAAACAAGAGAAATTATAAATGAAAGGCTTAACATTTTCAGAAAGTGAAAAAAATTACATCGTTGGATAGCTAAGAGAGAACCTAACATTACCCATGTGTTCAATTTTGTTAATATTGAACCAGATGCAATCCTGATGGTGAGCACGGACCCGATTATGTGAAAAACTATAGAATTTGCAAAAAAACGTCTCTGACCTTGTTGGGAATGCCCTCCAAGTGTTTGGGTTGGTATTCCAAGGAAAATTCTTTCACTTTTTTCTTTGTTTTTAATGTGAGATAATGCTCTAACTTCTATTGGAAAAACTATTATTATTGTAAAAACTATTTTTAATGCTCTAACTTCTATTGGAAAGACTAGTAAGGAAAAAGATAAAATAGTTGCTCATAGAGCGATCACAACCTCACTAGTAAACCATCATTTGAGAAAGGCTTGTTTAATGAGACAAACTTGTATTAATTTTGTGGCAACATGAAAAGTAGACCTTGCTTTTTTGGGCCCTCCTTATTAAATTAAGCATAATGTTGCCTTGATTCAGTGTTGTAATGTGTTTAATACATTCACATTAGGTCTTAGGCCCTTGTGAACTAAGTGAACTTAATTGTACCTTATTTAAGGTGTTGTAAAGTGTTGTGTTACACTTTCACACTAATCTAGGGTTTTCATTATTAATTGGGCTTCTTTATGCCTTATTTGGCCTTATTTTGCATCCACAAGCCTTAATTAATGCATCTTTCTAAGGATAATCCCAACATAAACCAACATCCAATCATGATTCATGTCTTTTTAGGTTGTGTAGCCCAGATTTAGTGATCTACGACTCATACACCACCTTGGGCATATGGGTCCCACCTAAGTTTCGGGGTCCCGATCCTAATTTCACATGAATCTAAGCATTTTTGAAAATGTGTCCCATAGTTAAGCCTCATGGGACTCATACGCCACTTCTAGCATATGAGTCTCGTGTGGCCCAAAATTAAATTTGATTCAAATTATTGCTGGGATTTTATCCTCCTAGATTTGATGCCGACTTGTAGTATTGTAATTTCAGGAAATTTTCCATAAACAAGTATAAATACAAGGTTATTTCACTCATTTTACACCTAGCAAGTTGATCAAGCATTCTTATAGCAAATTTGAGTTCACAAGAGTATTCAAGTGTTTACAAGAGAATTCAAGAGTCTTCAAGAGCTAATTATCAAGTGTTTTGGAGCCTTATTCAAGCATCAAGCATCATGTCAAATTCATCATTCTAGGGTTTTATGATTCAAGCTAGCATTCAATTCAAGATCTATCACATTCAAGCAAGAGTTAAGATCTACCTCCATTAGAGCCACTTCATACATTTTTTCAGCCTTTTATTGCTAGGGTTTGGTGAGTTACAACATTACATTTTGTCGATTCATCATTCCTTTATCTTATTTGATTTCATTACAAAGTTTTATTACCAAAACGAGGTTTGACCAAAGCAAACCCATTTCAACTAATAGAACAACATTTTTCCATCTCCTTAGTGTGTGATTTACAGATCTAGGTTGAAGAATTTCTAAAGAGCGAGATTGGAAAGAAGTTGTCAAGTTGCAAGGTCATTCAAGTTATCACCTTACTTAGAAGATCATTGGAGGACACCTATAGAGAAACAATTTCACATTTAGATTGAGAAACCAATTCAAGAAGGTAGAGCAGGGATTGAAGAGCAGATTCAGGTCTTGATTTCTAAAAAATACAAACTAGATTGATACGCCACTTCTGGTGTATGAGTCCTAGTACAGTCATATTTGCAAATTTAAGGAGTTCTAGAAACATCTCTGCCAGATTTTTGTTCTTTCCTAGAAACCTAATCTGGGACTAAATCACCTAGTCTAGCATATGAGTCCTAGTAGAAATTAGTTTTAGTGTTTTTAGCATTTCAAGTCTTCATCCAGGACTCTAAAAATTTCCAAGTTCACACCTCTAAACTCTCATCTTTTTGTTCTGATTTACATGCATTTCTATGTCATTTAGTGAAGTTTTTCATTGCATTAGATTATAACGTTAGGTCTTGCATATTATTAGTCTTTCCAAGCCCTAGCTTGGTGGTGAAACCCCCTTTAGTCATTAGTCATACCCTAGGATAGCCTTTAGTGGATCTCTTTCTTTCATTCCATCCTTGGATTGAGATATCTAGGGTTTCCTTAATTGAAACTTGGGTGAAATAGGTGGAGCCCTATCTCTTCAAGGATAGAAACCTTTGCCCCTATTTTATGTTGTTTCATTTTGGTGAAACTACATTTAGAACATCTTAATTCTGATTTGGAGTGCATCATCATCCTATATCTATCTTGTATTAACATTGCATTAGGGTTTTTATTAGTTAATTGGCATTCTAGGGTTTCTAAATATTGCATTAGTGAAAGTGCATATAGGTTGCATTTTTGGCATCTTGCATCATTGAAAATAATTTCAAATCTACATTTGCACTTAGTTTAGACATCATACAAATCAAAAAGCATAAGTTTCATTGGAAAATTTTGAAATTTGTGCAAAAATCCTCATTTGGGACTCATATGCCTCTTTGGGCGCCGACCCAATTTAGTCCCATTTTAGATTTTAGACTACATTTTCCAACATTGAATTCTTTGTTTATGTGTTTTTGCTTCTTTTTTTTAGTTGCTTGTTTTAGTTTGTAGAGTTTTTGTTACTTTCATTTCATTGCATCTAGCTTAATTTCATTTGAATCAAAATTAGAGCATAACATTTATCTTATGCTCATTGCATCTTGCATTTCATTGATTAATGTGCCTTGTATGAAATTTTCTACTTGGTGTCCTATTGCTAATACTATAGTGAGATGAAGTTTGAGACTCATTTCACCCCATGATAGCACAATCGTTGTGGATCTTGGGTTATCTAGCTCTTTTGCTACTAGTGTTGGCACTAGTCCACTAGGTATGGACCATACCCTTAATGACTCTTTACTTTCAAGTAGTGTGATGCATGTTAAAACAATGGTTGCCAATATTATGCAAGAAAACATAATCCAAATTCATGAAGACTTAGCAAACCTATATAATCAAATAAGTACTGAGAAAATTTCAACCACTGCTAGCCCTACCATAGATAACATTCATCGCATGATTAAAAGTGAAGATAGAGTTTACCTTGTACAAAACATAGTTCAGATTTTTGGAAAACATCTTACCTCGACCATTAGTTGTCCTTTACCTTCGAACAATGTTACAAGAGAAGGAGGAAATCAAATCCCTCCTCCCACAATAATTTCCTCTATTCCCACCTATACCAACCCTCAATTTACAACAACAATGCAACCGAGTAGTAATGTGATTTCATCCTTGGGTGTTTCTACTAGCATCCCTAGTACTTTTGTGGCATCATATGTCATATATCCTACCACTCTACCACCTATAAGCATTCCATTCACTTTTCCCTCAAAAACATACACACCTCCACCCTATTCACCTTCATCTCAAAATGCAAACAATGAACCTCTCATAAACCAGCTTTTGCAAACCGTTTCATCCCTTCAAAAGCAAGTTTCCACCATAAACCAAAATTAAAATAGCCCACCTACATATTATGTCAAAAGTAGTCCCTTGTCTGTAGAGATATTGAGAACACCAATGCCACAAAGTATACAGGTGCCTAGATTCAAGAAATATGTGGGGAAAGGAAATCCTTCTAACCATGTTTCCACTTATAGTGCCTTATGTAGTGACTTTATTCTTAACGATAAACTCTTATCTAAGATTTTCCCTATATCTTTGAAGGATATTTCCTTAGAATGGCTTTCTTCGTTACCAAAAAACTCAATTCATTTATTCAATAAATTTTTGAGGCATTTATCAACCATTTTTATGTGCATATGACTCCTAAAATGACCTTGGATGATTTGATGAGATGTAAGCAAAAAGAAGAGGAAAAGATTATCAACTTTATTTCACACTATCAATCGCTTTATTCCCAAATCAGTGTAAAGGTTCCCAACCCTCACCTTCAAAATATGTTTATAGAGAATTTTCAAAGTAAGATACAAGATAATCTTACCATGATGAAGTTCCCCTCCTTCATGCACTTATGTACTACCCTTCGTGATTATCAAAATTCGGTTAGTAGTCGTGATGCAAAATCCACCTCTAGCCGAATTGAGAAGTTTGAGTCCACAAACCAAAACAATTACCAACCTTTTAGGAAATAGAATAAAGTCTTCCTTAAACTAGATCCCCCTTAACAAATAACTCAACATGTTGATACCCAAGTAGTTGTTGTAAAAGTGACGATACCCTTTAACTATGGGGACCCGAAAAGGAAATTCACTCCCCCACCTGATACCCTTCATAACATAATGTCATAACTTTTAGAATAGAAAATGATTACCTTGCCTCATGTTAAAACTCCTGACCCTAATAAATCTTTACCTACAAGTTTTAAATCGAATGCTTATTGCCATTATCACTGAAAAAATGGACATGACACAAAACATTGTAAGCATTTTAAACATCTTATGAAAGACCTCATTGATTCCATTCATTTTTCAGTTGTAGATGTTAATGATCAAGGAAATAAATTTGTTGCCCCTCCTAACAAAAATTTTCAAATCTTTACCAATCCTATGTCTAAACATAATATTTCATTTGTCAAAGCTAGTGAAACTGCAAAGAATGATGTGATGAATGTTGACATAGATGATGAGAACATGGATACAATTCAACAAATTCCTATGGATACCATTGACAAAGGTCCTATGGATACTATTCTAAAAGGCTTGATTGTGTTGATCAAAACTCAACCTCATAAGGGCCGAACTAAAAAGCCTCTTGAAATTGCTTTCTCATCTAATTATATTATTCAAAATGCACTAGATAGTCCTCTTTACATAGCCAACTGAATAAATTATAAGCCCACTAATGGGATATTAATTAATCCTATCTATTGAGAGAATGTGATCATTGAGGAATTCCTTCTTGTGCATGAGCTCTATCAAGAAACATAAGATAAACTGAAAGCATGGATAAATATGTATAACGGTTTTGCTTGCCCTACATTGGGATCAATCACCTTACCTTTACAAATATGGATGAAAAAATTAGATGTCTCACTCTCCATCATATCGATGTCGGATCTATTCTATGTGAAGCTTGGTCACCCATGGCTACACTCCATGGAAGCTATCCCATCGGTCATGCATAAATGCTTAAAGTTTCCCTTTGAAAATGAAATATTTACCATGCATCATAGTGGCTTTAACCCTTTGTCTTCCCATGGAAACTTTTCATTAGATTTTTTTTGGCCCAAGCCTATGGAACCTATTAAACATCAAGAAGACTTTTTTTTCAAATCCTATCAAAACTTCAAGGTGAAATGCATAGCAAAACTATCCCTTAAAAATATGCCTCAACCTATGACCAAATCTACCATCCTTGATGATTGAACCTAAATACTTTCCAAACAACCAAGACCAATCTAAGAAAAATCCTTTTCCTATCTCCTATAAAATACCATGAGATAATGAAAATAATCCTGTCACACCTCCTAAGATAAAACAAGTCTATAAAACTAAAGAGAAAGTTTTTGAACAACCTTCCCTGGTTCCTTTCATTCCTACCATTAGGGAAGAAAATAAACCTATGGTTGATAAACTCGCTCCTACACAAACACAACTTGATAAACATACTAAAACAAATAAACATGCTCGTGAGCATAGGCATAGGTGTTGTGCTCTTGCTTGAAAGATTGATGAAGAAACAAACAAAGAAAATCAACATCCAAACTTGACTGAAGCAATACGCAATGAGTCTCCCTCTTCACCGCAACAAAAAGATCCTATGGAACAACCACAACAGGAGCTAAAACCTTCTTTGGACATTATCATTTGACTTCCTGTTGTGATTAATATAGATGATGATGAGGAGATTACTAAAATTGACAAGGAGGTGCATAATGAATTGCATACATTTTTTTCCTCTTTTATGAGCTTATGTGATAATTCTCCTAGGAAGAGTCTTGAACTACCAACACCTCCATCTATTAAGACTCTTTTGACCTTATTATTATGAATGAAAACCTCAAGGTGTAAATTATAGTTATGAGATGGATATGACAATAGGTCTTGTTCTGAGAAGGTAAGGAAATGATTAGCAATATTCCCTACCATACCTTGCAACTGATTTGTATCAATATACTTGAGTATGAATGACTCTAATAAAGCTTTCTCTAAGATTTCCCTATGTGTGGGGGATAGCCTCAATAGTTTCAAGATTGATATCTATGCGGGGGTCTTGTTAAGTTGATCTAAGAGATTGTACTTGCTATGATTTGATGTTGGCAAAGTAGGTTGTGCCCTAGATTGAGATGGGACTCCTTGGAAGGTGATTTTGCCATGTCACGTGGTGACACCACACTTCTCACTAGGCCCTTTGATGGTGACAATGGTAATGACACTATCACAGGAAGTGACCATGTTGGAATAGGCATGTTGCACGTTTGTATAATCCTTAGCTTTTCTATTGTTGTTCCATTTGCTATGACCTGGCATAGGGTTCTTGTATATCTTAAGATCCTGATTCTTGGTTGGTACCTCAATAGATATGGTGTCGTTTTCTATGAGGTATTGCATAATATTTTTGGGCCTCATGTAGTTTTCCATTTTGTGTCTTTTGATTTTGTGAAAGTCACAAAGATCATTCTCGTTGTACCAAGATGGTTTCTCTTATGGTTCTTGGTAGTTTTCAAAGCTGGGAAGCATTATTAGGTTTGACTCTACCAACTTCTTCATGGTGGTTTCGATGGGTTCAGATAATTGTGTGTACTTGTGTTTAGGATAGTTGTTCTTGTTATGGGTTTGCCTTTGTTGCATTTCGATGTTGTTGATCTTATTATTCTGAGGGGGTGTTGTTTGTTGCACAATTGGTTGAATGTTAGAAACATGATTGTTGTTCAACCTAGGAGCACTTAGGGACTACCTTAGCATCTACCACACCATCATTTTTTACATTCTTGTTCTTAGCCCAGACACGAGGCTTTTCATTTGAACTAGTTGATGGGTGATTGTCTTTGCAAGCTTGGGTATTTCCCTTTGAGATTAGAGCTCTCTTGATGTTAAGGGTTCTAGGAACAAGCTTGTCATAATACATGATGCACTGCATTTTCAAGTGGAAGGATAAATTTGGATCTAGATTTTCTATGATGATTCTCACTTGTTGTTCATTGGGAAGAATCCAATTACTCTTACTAGCTCTTTGTCTCCACCGTTGTAAGAAATTGGTGAAAGATTCTTCTTTGTTTTATCTAAGAGTATACAATTATTCTAAGCTTATGTCCATGTCAAGATTAAAGGAGAAATGGTCTATGAATTTATCAATAATTTCTTGGAAAGTTTTGATACCAGGAGGCAGTTGAGAAAAAGAATCCATTACAAGTCTAGTTAAACTTTGAGAGAAGAGGTGCATTAAATATGAATCATTGTAGGCCACCTCCATACACATGACATTGAACTCTTTGATATGGTCTACAGGACTTCCTCTCCCTTTGTATTTATCAAATTTGGGGATTTCAAAGATGGGAGGGAATGGTACCATTGCGATGTTTCAATCAAATTGATATGGATATAGATTTTGTGTATGGGGCTTCCTTATCTTTCCCATTAGGAAGTCTTGCATTTCTTGTGACAATGCCTTGAGTTGTGATGCTAGATCGTCTTGTGGATTTGGTGGAGGAACATATGTTGGGATGATGGATGAGTTGTATGTGGGATTCTAATATGATAATGTGTTGTATGGGGTGTATGGTAGTGTGAGATTTTGTGAAGGTGATTGAGGTGTTGATGTATATGTTCATAATGTGTTTGTACTGATGATGTTCTATTGAGGATTATAGTAGGAACTTTGTTGTTGTTGTTGAGCCACAAGGGCTTGTTGTTGGGCTTCTAGTTGTTGATGTGATGCTAAGGCTACTTGTTGTTGTTGTTGTGCTATTAGGGATACTTCTTGTTGTTTATGTTGTTGTGCTGATAGGATTGCTTGCTATTGTTGTTGTGTTGCTAAGGTTACTTGTTGTTGTTACTATTGTTGTTGTGTTACTAGGGTTTCTTGTTGTTGTTGGTGTACTACTAAGGCTGCTTTTTGTTGTTGTTGTTGTGTTGCTAGGGTTGCTTCTTGTTGTTGTTGTTGTTGTTGTGTTGTTAGGGTTGCATGTTGTTATTGTTGTGCTACTAAGGCTGCTTGGTGTTGTTGCTATTGTTGTATGGCTTGCTGATATGCTTGTTGTGCTTGTTGTAAAGATAAGGCATGTGCTTGCAATGCAGGATTAGTTAATGGTTGGGACATTTGTGATGGATTGTGGGGGTTGATGTTTTGAGTGGGCAATGGATTGGTGATGAGGTCGGGGGTTCCCTTTATTTAACATTCCTTGTAAGATGGTGGATTGAGGTGGAGGAATGTAGGTTTGAGGTCCCATTTGATTTTGCATGGTGAAGTGGACTATGGGAAAAAATGAGGATGGTGTCATTAGATTTTGTGATGGAAATGACACATTAGTACCTTGAGTCCATTGATTAAAAAGGTTTCATTTTCCCATGTCTTGAGGATTTCCTTGTGCTAGGGATGTGGTCAAGGTATTACTTGCGTTGTTGGGATTCATGACCAAGGGATTATTTTGAGATAGGTTGATAATGGATGGGATGGATGTGCTTTGTGAAGCCAATGGCATGGATGAACCAGTTGGAGGGTAGGATAGAGATGTCCCTACTTCCTTAAGGGTTGACTCTATGGTATGGTGTTGGCATGCCCTTGTGTACCTTTTTTGAGACACTTGGTCCACACTGCTTTGTGTGATGGTGGGGACACTTATGGTACTCATGGATATGGATGAAGATGGGTGTCCTCAATATGTGGACATTGTGGCTAATCAATGAAGTTCAAGGGGTTTATATGGGTGTTGGGGATCTTTAGGAATGAGAGGAGCACCAAAGGTAGGTGTCCAAGTAGTTTTTTGGGATGGAGGATTAGTATCGAGGCTGCCCACAAGTGTACTACTTTAAAATGGAAGAGTTAGACCAAATTCCTTGGTAAGACTAGTTGCAAGGCTAGGAGTGGATGTTTGATTTAGCTCTAGTGATGGAGTTGTGAAGCCTTCTGTTAAATTTTGTGCAACAAATGATGGGGAAATTGGAGCTACACTCCCCAAGGCTTGATGTTCCATGATTTCCTCCCTGGTAAGTTCAAATGGATTGTTTGTGATGTCTTCTATCTCATATGGCCTTGATGGAGATGATGTTTGTTGTGATGGGGTGACTTGACTTCTTGGATCAAATTCTAGAGGATTTGGATCACTTGAGGTAAATGTGACATTGGTTTTCTCCATGATTCTCTTGTGTTGTGATCTTGTCTTTACCATAAATTTTGGGTCACCTATGGGAGAGTTGTGTTGAGATTTGTAATGTTTGAACTCTCTAGTTGACTCAAATCTAGATAAAAGGGATGCTCTAAGTCATTTTGGAGCAATGATGATAATAGGGAATGAAAAGGTGGATTATATGGAAAGTGATCTTTGCAAACGTTTTGGGACAACACTTTTGACTTGAGTTTGACGTTTTGATGTTAGGATAAAGGATGTTTATTAACTTGGAAATCTTTAGGGTAGACTCATGACCTTCAAGATAATCTAGTTCAAAGATGATAACTAACTTAACTAAGTGCATGGAAAATGATACATTTCACATACAAAGTAGCTAAGTTAGGGGTTGGTTTGATAGATGTTTAAGTCAAAAGGTGTTGGTGTATTCAAATTTTTTGCAAAGTTTGGTGAAGTGAAGGATGAAATTTGATGGAGGGGTGAATGAAGTGTTTAACCCAATGTTGACCTAAAGTTAACCTTTGGTTGATAAGACCAAGGAAGTAAGAAACATGCTATACCTCTAAAGTTTTCAAATCCTAAAGACCCAATGTTTTAGATAAGTTCATACTCATGGAAAAGACCTGGGTTTTGAGCAAATAAAGAACATATACAAGTCTGGATTGTTCCTTGAAACACGTTTGTAAAAGTTGTATACACTCTTGGTTCTATTTTGGTGAAGTGTTGAAAGGTATTTTTTGAGAGATTTTGGAGTAAGATGCCTGAGTTTAAAATGATGATATGTATACCTTCTCTTAGGGATTTTGATTTTGTGTGAGATCATTTAGAGAAGTCTAAGTCTATGGAATAAAAGGAGATATTTATTTCTAGGCGGGTGGTGGTAATAGGGGCCTTCCAATATTAATATCAGTTTTTTCCTCTTCTCCATCTAAGATATTTGTTGCATTTCTCCACTGAGTTGATGTTTCTTTTGTTTCAAAAGTGAAGCTTCTAAAACTACTGATTATATTGGTTTGTTCTCCTTCAACTAGTTCAAAGTTTGGTTTTTTCAATGCGAGTGATCAGTCTCTAAATGGCCATGTGCAGTTCAATTTGAAAATTTATCTTGCTTAAGTGAGTTTCTTTTACCACAAATGCTTGTCTTGATTATGTTTTCAAACTAAATGTCTATGTCAAAAACATCATAAATTTCACAATGTCCATTTTGTGAAAAGGATGAATTTCAAGCCATAGTTGCCTATGTTGACTTTGGGAAGTATGGATTGAGATATAAGTCAAGATATTTAGAAATCTCTAAGGATAGAAATCCTTAGGAAAAGCATTAATATCAAGGCTTTTGAAAAGTTATCCATACTTAAACCAAAGGGTTTGAAATTTTGAGAAAGATTGTGAATGTTTGTTTGCAACATTTTGGAACCAAGAAAAGTATTAAATTGACTCACAATCATTTACCACCTAGGTTGAATGGCCATACTTGTTGAGTACCCACTTGGATCTCTCCAAACACTAAGACAATGCAAACAGTTAGAGATTTGGCGACACTGGCCCCCCTGCATGGCACACACTTCTTGGGACCACCAAATCTCAAAATCCTAAAGACCCAAAGATCCAAAGGATTTTTTCTATTTCAAAAATAAATAGTACAAATGTGGGGCAGCTTCAGAGTGACTATTCTTGCACCAACATGCATTAAGGATTTTTGGTAACTAGACAATTTGGTTCTTAGTAACAAACTGAGAACACCTAGCCATATACACACTCGCTTTGCCACTAAAGGATCTTACTACCTTTCCCATTCCACTTAAAGCATGGTACTAGGTGCAGTATGTTATACAATCTAGGATATAAGGTACTTTCTCATGATTTCCCAACCTTTAATATAGCCCACCGGTAAACATGCTTGCAAGAACTTGCCTATGAGTTTCCCATTGTGAGGCACGTGTATCATAGTAAGTCTTCTCTTAAGGGTGGCACAAAGCATACAGGTGTACTTAAGTATTTCTCTTTACCCAAGATCACACAAAGTGTAAGGGGATTGGATACATATTATAAGCACACACAAACAATGAAGTACACTTGGAGTGTTTCTCTTCACCCAAGATTGCATGAAGTGCAAGGGGATTGAATACGAACTACAAGTGTGTCACAAAAAAGAAAGAACTCATTCATTTTAAGCTCTAAAGCTAAGATGAATTCATTTTATGCACCAAAAAAAATGTTAAGTTGCCTTGATCAATTTTTAAACCCAAAATACAATGATGAAATGAGGGTTCAATTTTAGTCTCATTTGAGCATTCTTTTGAGACCCAAATGAAAATTAGTGAGGTCCTAAAGCATAAGAAATTGGGTTATAATTTCCCAAAAAGTGTCAAATGCTTCTAACAATTATAAAATATTGAGACAAAAATGCTTCTTCTCTTTAGCTTTTATCATCTAACCTGCAAAACCCAGTTAGCCTAAAAAGAAAAACAACATTAGAGATAAGCTAGTGATCAGATAAAGTAAGAAAAAATTATGGAACATGCTGAAAATTGATATTCATTGTTTGGGGAGTGTCACCATTTATAAATCTTTGATACCTCTAAAATATTCAGTGTTGCCATTTATTTAATCAGCATTAGTATATTAAATAGGCATCCTTATTTCTAATGATGATAGCATCGCTATATGAAAACGTCTAGAAAAGGCATCATTGAAATTGTTTTGGACGTTGTTGCATCCTACAAAAATAAAAAAGAGCGGAATTTAAGATAGAAATTGATTAAATTTGATCAGTTTTTCCCTCCTAGATCTAGAATGTGATTGAACAAATTAGTATGGGCTGATTACACTTGATCCATGAAGAATCAAAGCATAATGAAGCCACTAATGCCAATCTCAACATGATTCATCAAATGTAAATTAAACTAAGAATTTATCAAAACTAAGCATTATAAAATATGAAAGCATTAAAATGTCTACTCTAATCCATCTAAAACTTATCCCGTTGTGGGAGTGGTGTTGTTTTGATGTGGAAAGATGACCCTTTCCCAATCCCGCAGATAAATGAGCTTGTTCCAATCGGTTTTATTGAATAAAATTGATGGAATGGTTGTGAGATGTGTATGAAAATATGATTTTAATCTAAATGAGCATGATGCAAACTAATTAAACATATTTTTATGCTAAAAATGATATAGTTATGCAAAAGCTAAGATAATCTAAATGGAATTTAAACTAAAAGATTCAAATCCTAATTAATAAACAAGATAAATGGATGCATTATGTGATCATGGAATCCATTAATGGAAGCTTAAAGCTAATTAATGCAATTAAAATGAACTAAAAAGGCTAAATGTATGCTAAATGCGAGTGTGAGTATGAGTGATTTCAACATCATAAGTTTTATTTTTAAAATATGGATCTTTTTGTCTCCAAATAGTGACCTATTTATAGGAGAGCAAATGAGAAATGGAGGGTTGAGATAAAAAAGGGCTAATCAATGGTCAAGGATGGAGGAAATTGGAGGCATGGATCATGGATTCTCATCAATGGATGAGAATGCAAAATGAGATTTAATCAAGGGTTCGCATTCCTTCAAACAACAGCCTTTTGACCTATACAAAAGGTCAAAAGTTAACTTGTTCAAGAAGTTTTGAGTTAACTTGCATATGAAGCTTTGTAAGAAAATTCCCTTTTTTAAATGAGTGAAGAAAGAGAATATTCTTTGGAATATTCTAATGGGTGAGGGGAATGGATAATTTAGTTAAGTAAAACCAAATTAAATTGTGCAAAAGGGGAATGAATATTCCATGGGAATATTCCCTTTTGGAGGAATGTGCAAAGGAGGAATATTCCCTTGGAATATTCCCCTGCAAGTAGTGGGAATTATATTAATTAGATAATTGCTAATTAAACAAGGGTTTAATCATGCAATTTGGGGATTAGAAGAATTTAGATGATATTCATTGAATAAAATAATTTAATGAATGGGGGAAAAGGTCATGATATTTAGTTAAATAACTTAGGGTTATTTAATTAAATAAGAAGACTTAGGGATTTAAATTAAATAGTTTGATTTATTTAATTTAATGAGATGAAATGATAGCATGAAATGGGGTGAATTAACTTGATTAAGATGATTAGGTTAATGGATGAAGATGATGCACTTAATTAAATAGCTAAGCTAATTTTATCAATTAAGCAAAATGAGGATGGGTTTTAGGAGGAAATGATTTTAGTATACCTGATTCAAGTGCATGATATCATTTACAATCCTATCCAAAAAATGGATGTTACTGTCCTAAGGGCTGATAAAGAAACAACTGCTCCAAACGTACAAATAAAATGTACTTATAACTAAAACCCAACACTGTGTTTCCCAGTTACAATTATTTTTTGCACTTCTTTTTTCAATCATTTAAAATTTAAACACAACAATGGAATGTGTGAATTGGAAGACATTCATACTATTTTGTAACATTCCATGTTGTAAAACCATGGATGTTAAGAAGCAAGCAACCCACCATGAGAAAACCCTTTACATTTAAATAAGGAGATTCAAATAACTGAAACCCAACACTGTGTTACTCATTCACAATTATTTTGTGCACCTTTTTTCTCAATCGAATGAAATTAAAACACAACAAAATGTGTGAATTGGAAGACATTCATACTGGTTTGTAACATTCCACATTGCACAATCATGGGTGTTAAGAAGCAAACAACCCACCATGAGACAACCCTTTACATTTAAACAAGGAGATTCAAATAATTGAAACCTAGCAGTGCTTTTCCCATTCACAATGATTTTGTGTACTTCTTTTTTCAATCAACTGAAATTAAAACACAAGAATGGAATGTATTAATTTGAAGACATTCATACAGTTTTGTAACATTCCACGTTGCACAACCATGGGTGTTAAGAAGTAAGCAATCCACCATGAGACAACCCTTTACATTTAAACAAGGAGATTCAAATAACTGAAACCCAGCAGTGTGTTTCCCATTCACAATGATTTTGTGCACTTCTTTTTTCAATTGAATGAAATTAAAACACAACAATGGCATGTGTGAATTGGAAGACATTCATACTATTTTGTAACATTTCATGTATAATTGCAGGTGTTAAGAAGTAAGTAACCCACCATGAGACAACCCTATCCATTTAAACAAGGAGATTCACATAACTGAAACCCAGCAGTGTATTTCCCATTCACAATTATTTTCTGCACTTTTTTTTCAATCGACTAAAATTAAAATACAAGAATGGAATGTGTTAATTTGAAGACATTCATACATTTAAATAACTCCACATTGGGTTTCCAAAATTTCATATTAAAAAATCCTGTAAAACCCTCTACTTGTAACCTAATTACCCCTCACCTCAAATTTTGTCGATATTCAACTCATATTTATTTTGTGCACTTTTTTTTCAATCAACTGAAATTTAAACACAACAATGGAATGTGTGATTTTGAAGACATTCATACATTTAAATAATCCCACATTGGGTTTCCCAAATTTCATATGAAAAAATCTTGTAAAACCCTCTGCCTGTAACCCAATTACTCACCTCAAATTTCATCGGTATTCCCCTCCAACTCCTCCACATGCACTCCACACTTCAACTTACAATCCTGAATTTCGTCAGTATTCTCCTCCAAGTCTTCATCCTCCACATGCACTCAAACCTTCAGCTTTTCGTTTCAACATGCAGACTGGAAACAAATAATATTTTCTCCTTTCTTCCTCAAAAGAGAAAAGGCTCCATTTCCGCCCACGTCACTTTCCCTTCCACTTTTCCCATGCCAAGAAAAGAGACTTGCCGAGAAAGCAAACCTGCCTGCCTTTTTCCCCTGCCAACAAGTGAGTAAACCCAGCTGACAACACTGTTAACTCGCACCTAACTATTTGCAATTGTTTGCTCCCACTACCACTTTTCTCCATAATTACCCGTCTGGTGGGCCTTACATTATGACGTTGCGTCATGTTATGTATGTTTCCATGTATGTTCTTATGTATGTTTTTCATGTGGTTTTGTATGTATGTGGGTGCTTTTTGTCCAGGAGTTAGTCGACTCCCTTTTTTACTATCTTCATTTATATAATCTTGTCTCTTCTATTTATATAGTGCATAAATGAAATATAAATTGACTTAGTAGTTTTAAATTAATTGTTCTTGATTAAAAAATATAAAATATTTTTTTATTCTTTAAATTTTTTTATTAATTATATTAAAAAATGATATATTTATCTTATTTTATTTATTATATATAATACACATAATACATATAATAATACAGATAATATAACATTAATATTTATTATAATATATTATATTTAATAAGTATATGAGTATTTCAATTTTCAAAAAAAAATGGAGGGGTCGCAATGTCGCGCAGAGGCGAAGGAGCAGGAAGGGTCAAATGTGCTAGGCAATGCAGAAGCCAGGAAGGGCGATGTGAAGAAAACAACAATGCTGAGATGGGGTGACGAACCATTCACTATTCGCGAGGAGGAAACAGTTTGCGCTCATAATCCACAATGGGTTTATGTGAGTGGTCAATGGGTGGATAAATGCCATCCAGATTTTTGACTGCAAAACGTGCCAGATAAAACGGGAGGCAAGGCGGTCTGAAAAAGGCACGACACCCCAAAAACCCCTAAGGGTAAGGACATTCCATGGCCAAGGGCACATTCCTCTGGTAGTCATGGGTGGCGCGGTAATGGAATGGTGGAGCCAAAAACTCTGGCACAACCCAATTCAAGGTTTAATCAAAAAACAAGAATCAGTGGTAAGGGACAAGGAAAAATGGATGTCTAGCGAAAGAAAAACACGATAAACTTGGAACAATAGGAAAAAAAAGTTACACTGGATTGATGTAACCGAGGAAATCAAGGACGCTGTAATCCTCTGAGATTCTGCATTCATCTGCCGGTTCATAGGAATTTCACCAGACCGCACCAAGATCAAACTATGGATTAAGGAACAATGGGATATAGAGGTACTGATCAGATTCTTGCCGAAGGGCTTCTTTTTGGTCATTTTTGCAGACGAAAAAACAAAATCATTAATCACAGAGGGGGATCTCTAGAAAATGGAAGGTAAACCCCTATATATGCAGCCATGGAATCCCAATTTTGATCTAGTTAAAATGAAGCCTTATGACAACCCTATATGGATCAGGCTCTACAACCTCCTAGTGGAATATTGGGTGGGGGATTGTCTGGAGAAAATTGTCTGATCCTTGGGCACTTTATTGGAGATTGACACGAAAATTCTTGATGGAGATCTATACAAATATGCCAGACTCGGGATTGTGGCGGTAGACTCTATCCCTGGTCGAATTAACCTGATGGTAAACGGGGAAAGATGGACGTAGGAGATCGAAATTGAGCAACCAAAACACTTATGTTGCGAGTGCGGCTCATGAACACATGGCTCCAAATACTGTAAGAATGGAAGCTTGAAACCTCCAATGGCCACTCCTCCATGAAAGTTAGAATCCATCCTGGAAGGACCTTCGGTGCGGCTTCCCCATGAGGAAGAAAAGTTTTCTCAGAATATGGGGATGGTGGATGGACCCCAAACTGCTGAAGCCTCTCCAAAGAAAAATGGAAAAAAGACCAAGTCATTGCTACCTGCTAATCAAAAGAAGGTTAACAGATTTTTGGAAAATGTAGAGGAGGAAAATGCATCAATCGAAAGCACAGATCTGGACTCAAATGCAGACATGGAGGATGAACTGGATATAATTGATGACAGATGCATATCTCAATCTTCATTAAACCAATTGGACCTGGGAAAAGTCACCACATCAGCTAACTCCAGAGGTAGGAAATCCTCCAAATAGCTGAGAGAGGAGGAAGCGGCAGCCAAGAAATATACCAGTATCACTAAGTTTTTAAGTACCAAGGAAGGAAAGGCCTCCCTTGGGAAATAATGAAAATCACCACTTGGAATGTCAGGGGCCTGAAGGCCCCTAACAAACGATGCCTAGTCAGGCGTCAACTACAAATGAGCGATAGTAGCATCGTTTTACTTCAAGAGACAAAATTGTCTAGAATTGAAAAGTCAAATTTCCTCAAGTATTGCCATTACTGGGATGGTTTCTTTCAAGACTCTGAAGGCTCTGTTGGCTGCATTGGTCTTCTATGGAAAGTTGCTAAGGTATCTATAGACATACTCTCTCCTCTACGAATTGGTTGGTGACAAAAGTATTTAATCTAAACCTCAATAGTAGCTTCACAATCATCAATGTCTATGGTCCGATAAGGATAGTAGACAAGGCTCTCCTATGGGAAAAAGTACTGAAATTCATTAGTACTTTCCCCAAAGACGAATTAGTTATTGGGGGGATTTCAATGCCATTCTCAAAATGTCAGAAAAAAGTGGCGGATGCAGGAATGTCTCCCAAACTACCTTGGATTTCAGGGCCTTCGTGGCTGAATGTGGGCTATTGGACTGCCCCACAAAAAATGGATTATACACATGGACCAATAGACGTAAAGATTTCACTGCCATTGCAGAATGATTGGATCGTTTCTTGATCCCTCCAAGGTGGGTCAATGTTGGTTGGAAGGTCTCTGCTTGTATTTTGCCAATCTCTATATCAGACCATTTTTTGGTAGAGTTGTCAATATCAAGGGGACAGGAGTCAGAGAAAACAAGTTTTAAATTCTAGAATATCTGGTGGAGGGACCCAAATATTTTGGACCTCTTTGGAACGTTGGTGGAAGGAAGTAAGGATTGGTGGCTCTATCAGCTTCAGACTGGTTAAAAAATTGAAAGTAATTAAAAAAAAATTGAAAGATTGGAATAGGGTTCACTTCCAGAATATTTTCTTGGAAAAAGAAAGAGTGGAAGCAGATCTAGAAGAACTCAATGAAAAAGTTTTACAAAAGGTATGACAAATGAGGATTTTGTCACGGAAAAAGAGCTTCAGAAAAAACTTGGCCAAAATTTTAAAACGGGGGGAGATCTACTGGAAAGATAAGTCTAGGGAGGTATGGCTTCGGGACGGAGATTCCAACTCCAAATTTTTCCACTCCTCGGTCTTGTCAAAAAAGGTGGCCAACAAAATTGAAAGGATACAAAATCAAAACGAACATCAAGTAAGTGGAGGGGTGGAGGTTGGCAAAGCTGCTTGCGAATTCTTTGGCAGCCTACTGGGAGATCAATCCCATCAAGGTGGTAACCAGGAACTCTTGGAGCTAATTCGCCCCAGAGTAACGAAAGAGGACAACATGAGGCTGTGCGCTCAGGTCACAGAGGAGGAGGTTCGAATTGCGCTTTTCCAGATGCACCCAGATAAAGCACTGGGCCTGATGGCTTTTTGGCTAGATTCTTCCAAAATTGTTGGAGTTTCCTTGGAGATGAGGTTTGTGAATTGGTAGAAGATTTCAGGAAAACGGGGCATTTTGTTAAAGATCTGAATAACACAGTGATTGCCCTGATTCCAAAGAAGGAAGATTGTGTTTCCTTCAGCGATTATAGACCTATCTCACTATGCAATACCCTATATAAAGTGGTGTCGAAAGTTTTGGCCAACAGATTGAAACCAATGTTGGACAAAATCATTTAAGTAGAGCAGACCGAGTTTGTTCTAGGCAGGGAAATAACTCATAGCATCTTAATCATATCAGAAGCAGTCCACACATTAAAATCAAGCAAGCAGGCAGGGATGATCATCAAACTGGACGTGAGTAAGGCGTATGATAAGGTTCGTTGGCCCTTCCTTATGGAATTAATGCAACGCCTTGGGTTCTACAGTCAATGGTGCACTTTGATCACTCATTGTATCTCTTCAGTCCGTTACTCGGTCACAATTAATGGTTCACTACATGGTTTCTTTCAAGCCACAAACGGATTGAGATAAGGGGACCCGGTCTCCCCGTTCCTATTTGTTTTATTGGCCAAATCCTTCAACTATGCAATAAAGGAAAGGAGCTTGCGCCATGAATGGAAATGGATTAAGGTAGCTCCAAACACAAAACCAAGTACTCATACATAGTTCGCCGATGACACAACATTATTAGGGGAAGCATGTATTGAGGAAGCAAACTGCATAAATTTAGTACTTATGAATTATGAACTCCAATCAGGACAAAAAATGAACAAGGAAAAATCGAACATTTTCTTCTTCAACACGAGGCCCCACCTACAAGCTGCCATATCAGCAATACTTGGCATTAATAAAGGTACATTCCCATCCAAGTTTCTAGGAATTCAAAATTTTTGAAGGATCGTGCAAAGCAAAACACTGGCAGGAAGTCGTGGAAAGATGTAGAAACAAGGCCATGGCCTAGAAGAACAACTGGTTATCGTTGGCTGGGAGGATCACAATGGCAAAAACGGTTCTATCGGCCATACCCATATATGCTATGTCCCGCTATGAAGCCCCAAGAAAAACAAAGACTGAGCTAGAAGGAATACTTAAGAAATTCCTTTGGGAAGGTTCAAAGGTGGATAAAAATTCCTTTAATCGGTTGGGACTCGGTCTGCAAGTCTAAAGATGATGGAGGCGTGTGTTTGTGCAAGATTCGGCTGCAAAACAATGTGTTGGGTGCCAAACTGGTATGGAAGATGTACAAAAGTCCTAACAAGACTTGGTGTCAAATTTTGTAGAACAAATATTTGGACAGCCCCGACCCATCTAGAATTTTAATAGTAGCAAATCTGGCTGGTGGCTTGGTTGTGGCGAAACATTGTGAAATGCAGATCCCTAATAACAAGTCACTTATCTTGGAAGATTGGCGATGGCAAGAAAGCTCAATTTTGGCTGGATTCATGGAACGACCACATGAGCCTAGTTGAGCTCTTTGACTTAGAGCAATAAATTGGCACGTTACATAAGGACTTCGGCTCAAAGGTGGCAGACTACATATGTCATGAGGTTAATGCTCTAGAAGGGAGCTGTAGTTGGATTGACTTATCGGGTATACCTCTTCCACAAGATTTGGTAGAGCTGGTCTATAAGGAAATATATAGTCGACCAGTAAGAACACTGGCTAGGGAAGATACCATAATCTGGAGTGGAGCTGCCTTTGGGGAATATTCGGCTAGGCTTGGGTATTGCCTCTAGTCCCAACAAATAGGAGATAAGTCTTGGATGGCGCGTCTATGTTGGAAAGAGGAAATCTTACCCAAGGCAGGGGTATTTTTAGGGACTGCAATTCACAAACGATGTTTAACTTCGGAAAGACTAAAATGTTTGGGAATCCAGGGAGCCACTAGATGTATCCTTTGCAAACAGGCAGAAGAGAACGTTGATCACTTGCTGCTATCTTGTCTCATGACCGCTTTTTGTTGGGATTGGTTGCAACAAAACTTAAGGTTTTCCAGTCCCAGACCCTGCAGCCTTCGTGACTTTTTGAATAGTTGGCCAGTAATGAATAAGAATGGTATTTGGAGTGGGATCTGGTTTTTATCTCCATCCTTGGTAGTTTGGCACATATGGAAGGAAAGGAACAGACGCATATTTAAGGAGAAATCGTTAGACAGACAACAACTCATTTTTAAAATCCAGGAAGCCATAATTGAGACGACAAATAATAGAGTCAAGACAGGCACAAAAGCAAAGTTCTCAAAATGGGATGAGGAGATCCTCAAGACATGGAATGGCTTAAGCTTCAAAAAGATCATGCCAGTAGCCAAAACAAAAATCAATAGAAAAGAGATCTTTTGGACAAAGCCCAAACGGTTGAAGTGGAAACTAAATTTCAACGGGGCTGTAAAAGGTAATCCCGGAAGGGCAGGGGCTGGCTGTATAATTAGAGATTCTGAGGGGGAATGTGTATGGGTGGCATCGAAGAAACTTGGGATATGCACCAATAACAATGCAGAGCTGGAGGCGTTGTGGCTTGGATTAAAGCTTTCCTATAAAAATGCCTCGATTCGGTGGAAATAAAAGGCCATTCAATGCTATGTATACAGGCAATCACAACTGGAAAATTTCCTAACTGGAAAATAAATAATTGGATTGCTACAATTTGAGATTTTCTTGAAAAAATGGCAAATTACTCAATATCGCATGTTTACAGGGAAGCAAATAAAGCTGTGGATCTTCTGGCAACCATGGGTGTAGTACAGTCTGAAATGGTGGTTGCATGTCCCTCTCCAGTATAATGGCCAGGTCTGCAAGAGGTGCTATTAGAGGATAATAAGGTACGCCTAATGGATTCGGTCCCTGATATCAAGCCCACGTGGTCTTGTATGCAAGGAACTATAGTACCCCAATGGGGGTAAGGACAGATTTGTAGCAGATTCGGGAATGTCTAGGACCGATGGGTTATGACCTTCCCCGAATAAAATGTGGGACTCTGCTACCTTTATAGGTGTGTCTCTCTCGCTCTTATTGGCAGCTTACAGTAAGCTAATGAGGTGTCATAGACGCGAAAATGGTGCATTAATTTGGTCTGCTCTGTCACTGCACAACAGAATCTTTGGATGCGCAATGTCGACGTCTCTTCACCTCACAGAGTCTGGAGGTGCATAGGGCGATAGTGGGAACAATCTCCACTATCCTAAACCTTAACCAACACTGGTGTGATGGTAAAATATATGAGATTATAATCTGTGCTATGGTAGATATCATGGAGTCCAGGGAGCGTGTGGTTGTGTGGCTTCGTGGTTTCGTGGTGCAGGCCAATGTCCAAGCGGTGGCCAGTTCGACCCTGGATCTAGGCTCGGAAGGTTGGGTGAGCTTCCTATGCATGTACTTCGATCCAGCGATGGTAACCGATGATGAGACAGATGACGAAGAGCATGTTGGTGGGGTGTAGCGTACCCAGGGAGAGGAACTTGTCAACCTTCTGGCCAACGCTTGGGAGGTATTTAGGTCTGGGTTGATGAATGCAGATATGGCGCCTTTCACCCGTTACATGAATGAAAACAATAACTGGCTCAGGGAATGTAGTCTATAGAAGCTCACCCGGCTGGGAAGCCAGATGGCTATCATCTACCAGTCACTGGCTAATTGACTCTGTGAGGCATTTCTTGGCTATTTTTCACTAATACCTGGGCATAGATATGCCTCTAATTGAATGTAATAGGGAGCTACCCCCTTTGGTAGTACTCATCTATAAAAAAAAAGAAAAAGTATATGAGTATTTCACAATAGAAGTAATGATATTTTTGGATTTTCATTGTGTAAATATTTTGTCTTCATCAACCTTTAAAATCAATTACTCACGATCAAGATAAATTAGAATTACAACATATAGTTGAATCCAAAAATACTAATTAAGAATAAAAAGAACAAATAAATAATGAATAAAGAAGTAGACTAAATTTAAAATAAATATTTAATTTATGTTTAATGGTTTTATTAAATATTTAAGGGTTAAAACAACCATAAATAATATCCTCTTGAACTAATTAAAATAAATGAAAAAATATATATAGTATATAGGTATTATAAATATAATAGAATAGAATAGTGTATTATAATAAATATATAATATAAGTATAATATTTATAATAAGTATATATAATATATATACATATATATAATAAATATTTATATTATAATATAATAATATTTTATACTTATTATATATATAATACTTATTGTATATATAATACTTATTGTATATATATACATATCTATATAATGAATAAATATGTTTTGATTAGAGGTAAAAGATGGGTTTTGAAGGGGCCTGAAACCCTTTACAAAAAGGAACAACTAACACAGAAAGGAAACATCAAGAAACAACCATCAGCTTACCGACAACAAACTACCAGCCAAAAAGCAACCAAAAAACAACGCACACCACTACATATTGTTCAAAATTTCAACAGCTTCCATCTCAATAGCAACAAGCTTCTGTCCCTTAACCCTAGTATCAGAAACCTCCAAACCCGAGGCCCCAGCCTAATTTTTTAGTCTATTTCTAGTCCTAAGCCCAGGCCCACCATTTTTTACCTCAAAGCTCAAAACAAAACCTTTAGCAGCAACATAATCTTCCCCAGGCTACTTACCCTCAACAACCATATCATCAGCAGACAAAATTTCCTTTCTCTTAATAGAGGGAAAATCTTTTGCAGAGTCCGACCTAGTAAGGACTTTAGGATCTTCCCCACTCTTCATAACCATGTTCCAAATTTTATTAATTTTCTCCTCAAGGGAGAACAGTCTAACCTCCATACTCTGTTTCAAATTGACGGTTTCCTCCACCACAGTATTAGCAACAATATTGAGACTAGCCATTAAATTATCAATTTGACTTTGGATGGTAGGATCGTCGGCCTTACAAGTAATGCTTTTAATGGGAACATTAGTCCTATTAATCTCATGAAAAGACTATTTAAAAAGTTTAAAAAGAACATTGACACTGTCACTGTCATGGAAAAATTATTATATATAATATAAATATTATGTTATATATTTATATTTATATATATAAATATTTATATTATATTATAATAATATTATATAGTAATCTAATATATATAATAAATATATAATTTTTTAATATAATTAATAAAATAATTCATTAAAAATAATCTTAAATATAAGAGAACAATTAATTTAAAACTACTAAATCAATTTACATTTCATTTATGTAAAAATCTCTATGACAACATGACCGCAAATTTGTACCAAAGTGATGTAGTTTTCAATGTTTCATAAATTAGTATGAAATTGTTAATTACTTGAATGCACATCCTATTGAAGGAAAACATGTCACATCAATAAAAAATATATATTTGTAATAATATTATTATTAATACACAAATTAAAAATTAAAATAAACATGTTTTGTTGTTATAATTTATTTCAATATATATTTTAGAATTATATAAGTTCAATTATAATAAACAATTTTTAAAATAATAATTATCATTGGCATGCTTATATTTTGACTTCTTATAATATATTAAATGATTATAATTATAAAAATATCACTACTAAATAATGCATGTAACTACCCTAAAAAATTATGCATAATTTGATTAAAGATTTCAATTTTATTTAATAAAATAAATTTAAAATTATTTAGAAATTCAAAAACTTAAATAACACCATTATTAAAATTCTAGTTTACTTATTGATTTTTCAATTATCGTATATTGTTTAAATAAGTATCATTGATATTTTCTCCTCTCTATTTTTTTATTTTTTGACACATTCAAAATCATAAAAAACAACTCTTTATTAACTATTTTAAAATATAATCTAATTGAACAATTAAAAATTAATTTTAACCAATAAAACAATAATTGTTTTTAATTAAAAAACAATAAAATAATAAATCTATTTTAAGTGAAGGTGTTGTAGCAAATCCCAAGGCATCCTATGCTGCCGTTAACTGAAACTTGCCTTGTCAGTTTAGTAAATATTAAACTTGCTGTAATTGTCAGTTTACGGTATTCTACGGTGTACAGAATGGACGGACCACGTGACAGCACTGACCGGCATCTGGAGTACGGCCATCAGGTGCACCCTGACTGAGTAGCCATTTCCCAAATTTCTAAAAGTGAAAGATGTACATTCACAGGGAGATTTAATTATTTAATATAAAATTAAAATTGGATTGTTAATATACGAATTCATTACTAGTCATTTCAATTTTAATTTTAAATTTTGATTGAGACTTATTAGTTCTACAGTTTAAATTGGAATATTAATTATTTTGGTGATCTATATTTTCTTATCACGAAAGCTTTTTATTTAGTTTACTTCTTTTTAATTCTCAACTTCTTGTTATTAATTGTTTTCCTTCACTTTTATCTTAGACCTCCAACTTTTTGTAACCTTCTCATCCCCCTCTCTCATATTTCTTCTTTTTAATTTATCTTGATTTGCAATAAACCATTTTCTCTTCAAGTTCTCTTTCATCTTCTTGATGATCATATAATGATTGAAATCACTTTGTTACATTTTTTATGTAAAAATTCACAACACAATAGAATCAAAAAAAATATCAAAGACAACAATATTAATTGTGAAAACTTGATATCAGTGAGGTGCATGTACATCATCCTGTACAATATTTTCATGGAGAAAATTTGAACATCTTAGTTGTCAGATAAGTATTGATTTCTGGAGCGGCTATCCAACCCTACAAATGCACCCAGCATGGATCCATGAGGATGGATGCTGCCTCCCTTGTTTCTCTCGGCGTCAAATGTGTGAGAAACCCACGGGAGTGAATTTGATGACTGGTTTTTCATTCGGTAATACCTGCATTTCCTGCTGTGTACAAATAAAAAAATATATATAAAACTGCATGTGTTCTCGTTTTTTGTGCATTATGTGCAAATGTCTATTATTTTTTAATTTCCTGAGGTAATATAGATTGATTTTTTAAAAAAATTTAATAAAATAAAATAATTTCTTTAAAATATCATAGATTTAATTTGTGGTGCTGGATAGCCGCTGCCTTGATTTCCAACAGCCTGTCATTCATATTCACGTACCGGATAGTCTTGTGGATACCAGAGTTTTCAACTTAATATGGTACGGTAGGTATTCGCCTGAATTGTTCAATCAAGCGGGGTCATCTAAAACTTTCGGAACAAGCGATTAGACGAACCGGCCTTCCATGGACAACAAGCGATTTGATTTTATCAGTATGAAAGAAGAGATGCAGCAACTTCATGTTATGATGGTCCCTTGGCTTTCGTACAGCCATATAACAGCTTTCTTAGAGCTCGCAAAGAAATTGGGTGCTCACGGTTTCAAAGTTTCCTTCCTCTCCACTCCCCTTAATATCATATGGATTAGGCTGCATGCATCCCCAAAATTTGATCTTCTGGAGCTTCCACTGCCCTCCATAGACGGACATCCTGCAGGTGTTGAGTCAACTGCAGATCTGAAGCGAGGAGGCACATTTGACCTACTTGTGAAAGCCATGGACGATTGGCAGAAGCCATTCAAAGCCCTGTTGGGAAGGGTATCTCCGGATTTTGTTATCCACGATATGACACAGTACTGGGCTTCTCGCATAGCTGCCAAACTTGGCATTCCCACTATATTTTTCGCCAACACGTCTGCCACTAGTGTAAGTTACCTTGTCGGCCATGAAGCCACCATAGCAAAGAAGGGTTTAACAGACCCAAATCTGACAGTACCACCGCCTAGTTTCCCTTCGCCGAACATTCGCCTTTCACCATTTGGAGCCTCCAAACTTCTGTATGTGATGCAAAAGAGGGAAGG
>VDFB02328793.1:0-40834 GCA_007258455.2 Sequoia sempervirens | reverse complement strand
AAGGGAAAGTCATGCCTTGGATGGGCTTCCCGTCAAACCATACCAAAGTTATACCTCCTAATAAATTTGATAAGGTGCCACACAATAATTCACTTCGAGCTTCATGAGGCAAGCAAAGCTTCGTATGCTTGGGACTTATGAAAAAAACAAGATGGATTGACAGGAAAACTAGGTGTATTATGCAAGGTGGTCATATAACTGAAATTGTAAATGCCAAAAATAGTATAAAGAATGTTCAAAGGAGTCTTTCTTAATTCATGTAAGGTCTTAACTTAGGAAACATTATGCCTAATGTCTCCAAGAGAGGACCAATCAAAGAATAAAAGATTCACAACTTAGGGGATGTGGTGTGTCACATCAAGCAACTAAGAGGAATACAATATGCTAAGAGAGATCACACTCTTGAGGGACATCACGTCCAATTTCAACCAAAAAACAAAAAACACATTGCATAAAGAAGACTACACCATGAAACATGAAAAAGAAAAATGCAAAAGAATAATACCAATGTATGCCCCCACTTTAAATAAATTGCTATACACCATGTTGTGAGAAATTACTTTAAAATAGCAAATGATAAATGCTAACAATAAAGAAGACATGAGAGCCAACTTGGAAAGCCCTATGCCAAGTCATATGTTTCCAATTAAAGTTGTACATCATGCAAAAGAAAATAAAAAGAGAGGAGTTGTCCCTAAAATGAGACTCTAAACACACATAAGGGATCTATGGATTTGGGGTCAGTATGTTCTTGCTACAATTATTTTGAGAGCTTAGAACTATCATCATTCCCCAAATACTCATAGAACTGGAAGAATGGCACAAAGAGGGGTGATCCCACAATATTGGTTTACAATTTATGGCCGAACTGGACACTGAATTTATTTTTTCTAACTAAATCTTCACTTTCGGGCACCTATAGCGGCTAAGACATGAGGAATTTGAAGATGATGCAAACTAGTGATTTGTGAAGTTTTTTCTATAGATTCTAAATATATTTTTTTCAAAAAGTTTGGAATCAGAATGCACTTCTTTTTCCATCTCCTTTGAAAACTAGTTTTCTTCAGTAAACACCATTTTTAAGGAGTGATGCTCACCGTATACAACATAATTTTTTTTCCATGAAGGATAAAATTCTTATTTTTTCAAATATAGATTTGTAACTATGATATTTAGCACTTTCATTTGGTTTCATAGTCTTTTGTTGAATATTTTTTCCTTAATCAAAATTTGAAGTCAAACCAATTACAATTCAGACATAGACATACTATATACAACATAAATTTTTTTGTATGTATCAAAATTCTTTTTTTTTGTTAGATCATGGACTTCAATATTTAGTGCACTGATATTTTTCAATTTTTTTTTTTTGATAATTTTCTATTTTTCTAGGTGTAGAAGAAAGAGCTTGATTTTCAGTGAAAAACCTACATTCACAAGAAATAAAAAATAAATATAATAATTAAATTAAATTTATTTAAAATTATACTTTTTGGGAAGCTTATAATAAGGACTATATACTTCCAATTTTTTTTTTAAATGAATTCATTTGATCCCCCAAAAGGTAAACCAAAAGTGGTTTTTTATCAGCATTTTGATAGGTGTAAAGGAGATTTTGTTATAGGTATGGTTTAAAACTACTGGGGTTCTAAATGGAGATTTTGATAGGTGTAAAGGAGATGTTGTTATAGGTATGGTTTAAATGGAACTTTTCAAGGCTTAAATCATTATATTTTCTAAAAATATGTGATTTCAGCAAAAATTAGGATCTCCCAGAAATTTTAAACTAGTATTGTGGGATCACCCAGAGAGAGAAAACAAAAAACCTTTTGGGTCAACATGGAAGAGACCTGAATTCCTCGATGTCTTGTTTCATCTCCAAAAGGAAAATAAAAAGGAAAATATTTTGGGTCAACATGGAAGAAACATGAATGTCTCGACGCCTTGCATCATCCCCAAAAGGAAAACATGAGACAAAAAAAGGATAAAGGGAAAAGATACAAGATTTACGACATAGAGAAGAATGTGGGTACAAATAGAGGAATTACAAAAAGAGAGAGAGATACATCAAATAGAATAGTACAGGGGATCACATTACACACATGCAATCACACAAAAGAAAAAGAAACAATGGAAAGGACTAGTAAGGCACATGTGACTAAGGCTATGAGCAGGTCATCCACATCCTAATCATGTTCATCATATACATAAGGAAGAAAACTATCTAAAGGGATAATGGAAAGTTCCAAACTATGTCCATCACTGGGTTCAACACTCTTCTTAGGAGAATTGTCATTTAAGCTCATAAAAGAGGAAAACAATGTATTTAATTCATTATGCACTTGTTCATCAATCTTTGCAATCTCATCATCATCATCTAAATTAATCACGTCTTTGCAATCTCATCATCGTCGTCTAAATTAATCACAATAGGAGGCCGAGTGATAATGTCCAAAGAAGGGTTTAGCTCTTGTTGCAATTTTTGTATAACATTGTTTTGTTTCAGTGAAGGGGGAGACTCGTCATGCATTGCTTCAGTCAACTTTGGATCTTGATTTTCTTTGTTTATTTCATCATTTAACTTGTGAGAAAGGGCACAACATCTATTCCCACACTCTCTAGTACCTCTATTTATTTTATTTTATTTTTCAAGTTACCTTTGTGTAGGAGCAGGTTGATCAACCATAGGCTTCTTTTCTTCCAAGTAAGAGGAGCGAAAGGAACCATGGAATATTTGTTGACCACTTTATCTTTGACTTTGTGAACTTGTTTTATTCTAGGAGGCGTGATGGGAGTGTTTTCATTGTATCTTGGTCTTTTGTAGGAAGTAGGTGAAGTTTCTATCTTAGGTTGGTCTTGGTTATTTAGAATTTCTTTAGGTTCAACCATGGTTTCATCAAGGATGGTAGGCTCGATGGTTAGTGGAGGCATGTTTCAGAGCCCGATAATTTTTCTATTTTCTTTTCCTTGAACTTTTGGTAGGATTTGAAAAATCTCATGGTTTTACAGGTTCCATAGGCTCGAGCCAAAAGAAATCTAATGAAAAATTTCAATAGGAAGACAAGGGGTTAAAGCCACTATTATTCATAGTGAAAATTTCATTGTCGAAGGGAAACTTTAAGCATTTATGCATGACTAGTGGGATGACATTCATGGAGTGGAGCCATGGATAGCCTAGATTCACATGAAATTGGTCTGATTGTAGGATGATGGAGAATGACATAACTAATGTTTTCAGTCCTATTTGTAAAGGAAGGGAGATCAATCTCATCATAGGGCAAGTGAAACTGTTATGCATCTTGATCCATTCTTTCAGTTTGTCATATATATCTTGATAAAGCTTATGTAGAACTAAGAATTCCTTAGTGATCACATTCTCTCCACATACATGATCTATTAATATCCCATTAGTGTGCTTATCATAGATTCGACTAGCTATATGAAGAGGACCATTAGGTGCATGTTTAAGTTATCTTGTGAGGAGAAAACAATCTCAAGAGGCTTTTTAGTTCATCCTTTACGATGTTGAGTTTCAACCAATGCAAACAAACCATCAATAATATTTTGTTCTTGTTCATCAATATACATAGGACTTTGTTGAATTGTATCTATGTTCTCATCATCCATTTCAACATTCATCACATCACTCTTTGTAGTTTCACTGGATTTGACAAATGAAATATTATGTTTCGGCATGGGGTTGCTAAAGATTTGCATGTTTTGGTTAGGAGGGGAAAAAATATTATTTCCTTGATCATTAACACCTCCAATGGAAAGCCGAACAAAATCAATGAGGTCTTGCACAAGATGTTTAAGACACTTACAATGTTTTGTATTGTGTCCATTTTTTTGGTGATAATAGCAATAAGCATTTGATATAAAGTTTAGAGGCAAAGTTCTATTAGGATCAGGTATTTTAATGGGGGGAAAGGTGATCATTTGTTGTTCTAAAAGTTGGGACATTATGTTATGAAGGGTATCAGGCATGGGAGTGTATTATCTTTTCGGGTCCCCATAGTTAAAGGGTATCAATGCTTTTACAACAGCTACTTGGGTATTTTTATTTTGACTTGTTTGTTGAGGGGGATTAAGTTGAAGGAAGCCATTATAAAGGGGGATTAAAATGATCTAGGCCCCTGAGTTGCATTTTTCCTATGTGAAATGTCCTCACATAATTCAATTATTTATTCATGTTCTAATGTCATAATTCCTAAATATTCCTACATGATTATTTAAATAAATAAATTATATTTGTTTATTTAAATATGTCACTAATTAATCTTTACTCATCATATAATTAAATAAATATCCAATTTGTTTAATTACTCATTTCTGGCTACAAATTAAATAATTACCATTACTTATTTAATTTGTTTATTATCCTTTCCTCCTTCAATCAAATAAACTTATTTATTTAACCCACTTTTCATCCCACAAGTAAATAATTAAAGCAATTATTTATTTCCTTTTGTCTTATTCACATTTATGAATTAAACCATTATTTAATTCATGAGTAAACTTTCCTCCAGAAATTAAATAATTTAAATATTATTATTTGATTTTCCAATTACCTCTTTTCTCCACCATTGATTTAATTGCTTTCAATTGAATCTCAACCCTTCATTTCAAAGCTTTCCCTAACTTTGACCTAATGTTTCCCTAACCCTAATGCTCCTCATCACATTGAGTCCTAGCCTTTGATCTTAGGTTTTTGTAAAATTTTAATCCTGACCATCCATTCACAATTTTCCATTCTTTAAAAGGCTCTCTCAAGTCATTTTGGAGACACAAAGTTATTTTCAGCAATACACAATAGCATGCTTGAGATATTTTGAGTACTTGAACACACATTACTTCAATATTTTGCTTCTCTTTGGCATAGTTTGTGGTTGCACTTCACTCTGAAGGAAATCATACAATCTGTAGCAAGATGGATAAGGAAAATAGAGGTCAATCAATGGAGGCTTGAAGACTAGGTGGTATTGTTTTAGTATTTTCATGCTTCTTGTTTTCATTGTGCTCTATTGTTGATTGGGGTTTAATAGTTTATGCTACTTACAATTATTCTGAAAATTTCTCCCTAGTTACATTTGGTGAACCTAACTTTCTTTTGAGCCTATCCATTCATAGTTTTGTTTGATTTTCATAATGTTTCTTCGTTACATTCAGGAAATCATTGGGTGATATCCTTTACTATCCTATATTCACATTTGTCTATGAAATTTTCTAAGAAATTTAGAAGGAGATATGGTTGTTGCAAGTAAATATTATTCATTTAGTTGTTAAATTCCATCAGTATTTTAAAACCATTGTTTGCTGATAATTTTTCTATCATATCATCTTAGATATAGATTATCAAACGATTACCTTAAATCCAAGACAATTTCCAAATTTATTTAATTGGTTGACATTATTTTTCATTATTTTGTTTTTTAGTCCTACATCATACACATACATGAAATATGTGTCATATCTATCACAGATGATTACATTAGTGAAAAAAATGTCATAAATGTAATATTTTGACATAGATTATCACACGATTGCCTTAGATATAAAAATGAATTTCCGTAGTCTACCCTGAGATTTGTTGTGTGAAAAACAGTATAGGGATCTCTTTGACCTCATACTGAAGTTTCCTGCTTCTTCTTGTCACTAGATTCACTCAATGACTTGATGTTATGTTTGTCTTGTTCATCATTCTTTCAAGTTGAAGTGTTGCATGGATTCAAACCTTGTATGTTGTTGGGTTTCTTCACTTTAGACAAAATTTCATTGATTTCCTTGTGGGCTGTGTGATTCTTTGACTTGGTCATCTCCTTGTTAAGTTGCGTTCGCTTGGGTATCATTGTTTTTTGGCTCTTTCTCTGTGGTAGGAGGCTTCACCTCTGCATTATGATTTCATTTTTTCACAATGATCTAGGGTTGGAACCTACTCTCAACCTCATCTAAATCCTAGATACTGTGACAACATCAAATATCCCTTTGAAGCAACACTTTATTAACAACTGAGCCAAATTCCTTTCAAATAGCACAACTTTTGATTTTGGTCAAACACTAGCAACTGTCTCTTTCTTGCATTGGCACACTCAATCAATCTGAGCTAACAACATCAATCATAAACTCAAGGTCTTCGGGGGGCCTTTCTTTGACTCCACCAATTTAAGCTTAGCTTCTAGGACCCAACTTGCCCAAATACCTATACTCACGTTTCTGTAGGATTTGTGGATGCACAACAATGTTGTCAAGACACATGTAATCATAATCTCCAGAAGAATAGCCACCCGAGCTCATGCCACTAGATTGATTGCCTAGCGTGACCTTTGGGTGAGTGATTGATTGCCTTGTGTGGGAGGGATAGCATTGCCTATTGCCTATTGTAAACATTTTCTTGCTGCTGCCAAATCTTATAGAGGAGCCACATAATGTGAGAGGCAACAAAGTCATGTGTACAAGGGTTGGCTACGCCAATAGTTCATCGAAAGAGTGCATTCATTTAGCACCGAACAGTGGTTGAACACACTGAGTACATTCATTTAGCGCCAAAAGTTGGCTGAAATCACAACCTACATTTAGTAATCTCGCTTGACGTTTTTTCTTTTGAAACTTTTGAAGCATTAATTCTATTTGATATTTTTTCTTTTGCAGTTCAAAGCTCATTAATTCTCACTTCTCTAATTTAGCACTTTATAGACACATCCTCGTTGGTACTGGCATTCCACTTCTTCAATTTGGCATGTTGTAGCCTGAAACGCATGGGAAAAGTTTTCAAAAAATTTATTAGGATTTTTTTAATCTTCTTAATTTAGTTTTAATTTTCATTTTGACAACTTTTGTTTTATTAGTTAGGTTAATTAAATTTTAGTCTTTTCTAATGTAGATTAAATCTTAATTTTGTTAGACTAGATTAACTTTTATATTTTTAGGTTTTTAATTTAAATTTTAGTCTTTATTAGTTTAGATTAAGTCTTAATTTTGTTAAGATTAGATTAAATTTTAAATTTTTAGATTTTTAATTTAAATTTTAGTCTTTGATTAAATCCTAATGTTGTTAGATTTTTTTTTAGATTAGCTTATAGATTAGATTTCTAGATTAAATTAATTTTTGGATTAATTTAGACTAAGATTAAATTTAGCTTAAAATTAGATTTGTCTAATTTAGTTTATATTTAAATTTTCTTTAATTTAATTTATGTCTTTTTAGATTTAGATTTTGATAGATTTTTTTAATTAATGATAGCTTAAAAATTAACTATTAGATTACTTTTAATAATTACCTTGAACATAGATTAATTTTATTTTATTTTTTATAAAAGGCAAGAGTCTATAGATATATATATTTATAAAGGTTAAAGTATTACAAAGATGCCAGAATTATAGTACTAGCATTGGGATATCATAAACATTATCAAAAGCCCCATATATTGGTGAATGAACCTAGATTAATGTTGTTAAGTTAATATTTAGATCAATTTTAATTTAGATCGTCTTAATCTAGATTAATTTAGATTAAATTTAGATTAAATTAGGTTTAGATTACATTTTAATTTTTGTTAATGTCATTTTTTTTTCTTTAGAGTTCAATTTTGATTTTATGACTAATCTTTGACCTTTTTTCCAAGTTTGAATGTCCAAGACTTGAAAATTAAAACCTCAACTGAAGTTTGTCAAAGGTTGGAGGTCAAAACTACTAATCGTGCTTTGCAGGGCTCTTGCTTTAGTTTACTTTATCTTGAGTTCCTTTTTCACATAGAATGATTAGTGGGCCTAACAAGAAATTAAGTGTTTGATTTGACATCATAAGATGATTTAAAATTTACTAGTGTTTGTGTTATCTCGTGGTTTACATTTTGTTTCTAGGTGTGTATGCTCTTCTCTCGTGCCATTGGGTGATCTTGAGAATCAGAAACACCTTTAGAAATTTTGTACAACCACCCACACATTTGGATTTTGGAATTAAGATGAACCCCATGCGAGTGTGAGGCAAAGGTGTTTATGTATGCACTCCCCTTGCACTTCATGCGATCTTGGGTGAGAAAAAACATCTTTGTCTATCTTTTATTACCTTTAGAGGGGCCTACCTCAAAAGATGGAATGAATCCAATTGGTTTTTTCACTTAGTTTGGTATATAAAAGGATAGAATAAACTATCAAGTCCTCATGGCATGTAGGCCTTAGCCATATAGTGTCACTCGAAATAGGGTACCTACCATAAAACATATAAGAGCCCCTTGTAGAGTGATTAAAGCCTTAAGTGGCTTGTTGAGTGCTCACAAGGTGCCATGTCCCTGAGTATTCACTAGGAACCTTTGTTTTAGTGGCCAAAATCCTTTTTTCACTTGTTAGTGTAGGAATGGTCATTCTGAAGTCGCCCCACATCTTCACCAAGCATGTGTAGAGGCAAAAATTCCTCTCTGGGGAATTGAGACTTGGTGATCCTGAGAAGTGAGTGTCATGGAGGTGATCCAGTGCCACCAAGTCTATAGTTGTCTGCCTTGTTTAAGTGGTTGGAGAAATCCGAGCGGGGATCTAGCAAGTGGTATCTCTTGAGAAGCCTAGTTTGTGCAAAGTGTTTTCAAAGTGTTTGTCAAGATCAAACTCAAAATAAAATTATGTCTACTTGTGTTTTATGTGTGTGTATTTCAAACAAACAAGTAAACAAACCTTACACTTGACAATTACAACACTTCACAACATTACACCAAGCAACATTTTCCAACCAAACAGTCAAAATCAGGTCAAACTCTTGCCGCAATCAGATTGAAACCTTTGAGATCCATTTTCAGACCAACTTCTTGTTGTGATTCTTGTTTAAAACTAGAAACTTGCTCAATTTGTCTTGCATATCACCATTCCATTATTAGGTCACCATTTTAGGTACCTTATCATCCTCATTTCTTGCATACCTCAACATCCCATTATTCTACCTTTTTCAAACTTTTAGGCTTGACAACTTGTGAATTTTAGGATAGCAAAAATATCTATACCTTGACACGAATCATTGCTTGAACAAAAGATTGTCATTTGACCACATAACTTTTTAACTTAGTCCTTTGTAATTTTGGTGATAATTTTCTACTCACAAGTCTAGTTGGGAAACTCTCATTGTCAGTCTTTTCACTTGTCCTAGAAAAAGGCCATTTGACAATCCTAGTTGAAACATTGGTTTACCCTTGCATAGTTAGTGATCCTATTCTTCAATTTTTCAAAATTGTTTAAGCCCTCAAGTTCACTATAGGTATCCATCACCTCTTATCCATTTGCATCTTTCATACCACAAAATTTTTGACCTAAAAGAGCATTATCATACACTTTAGACTTCATAACATCCAACATTATCATTATCAATTTTAGTCTTGTTGCATCCATTATACATCTTTTATCCTCCAGATATCAAAAATACCAAAAAAAATAGTTGCATTACATTTAGGGATACCTTATTTCAAAAAATTCCAAAAGCACATTCTTAGTCTCATACCACCCACCTTCATTTTGAGCAAGCCTTATATGGTTGAAACTATATTGCAAAAGAAATTTCAAGCAATGGATCTCTTTCATGATGATTAGGACCTTTACAACAACACTAGCACCCTCAACTTTGACAATAACACTAATGATCCTCACAATAATACCAACCTTGAAATTCATGACCATTTCAACTTGGGGTCTACATCTTATCAACAACCAAAAACACAAAATCCTTTTGAACAATTCCTTGTTATATACAAAGATGGACATGTTTTCATCAAAGAAGTAGAGGTTTCCACAAAAAATCTTGAAGTAGCCTCTCTTGTGGATGAAATTGTCATGTTGGACCCTCAACAATATTTATCCAGACTATTACATGAAGGATTTAAACTACCTCAAGGATTTGATGTCAATACCTTACGTGCAACAACACCACCCAAGGACAACACACAAACAAGCCAAGGAAAATCTACACCACAACTTACAATTTCCATACCCATTGGAACAACAAGACCAAATACCACAACTACCAAAACTTCATCCATATTTGTGACACAATCTATGTCACAACCCATGACACAAAGCACATCACAACCATTATTCACAAGAAAATCCTTTGGCTCAACATTTACTCCCTTTGGGTCATCATCTCAAGCCATAGGGGCATCCACATCTAACATCCTTGGTAGACGTAAGGTAAGAAGGGTTCTCATCCAAGGATGTCAACCAACCACAAACACCATGTCACAAGATCCTCAATCCAACACACAAACTATGTCACAAGGTCCACATATCAATACAAACACATTGCAAGGAAAAAACATGAACACCCCACATAGTCAAAATACAAACACAACACATGGTTATAATCCTTTTCAACAAGGATAGGGATCACAAACAACACAAGGGTGATCCCACAATAGTGGTTTACAATTTTTGGCCAAACTGGACATTGAAATAAATTTTTTCTAACTAAATATTCACTTTCGAACACCTGTAGTGGCTAAACCGGGAGGAATTTGAAGATGATGCAAACTAGAGTTTCGCGGAAATTTTGTCTATAGATTATAAATATTTTTTCAAAATTTTTGGAATTATATTGCACTTCTTTTTCCATCATCTCCTCAAAAAACTAGTTTTTAGAAATCATTTTAAAAGTGACGCCACCATATAACATTTAACTTTTTCCATAAAGATAAAAATCAAATTCTTTTCTCGACTTTAGATTCATAACTCTGATATCTATGCTTCCACTTCATTAGATAGCTTTTATTGAATATTTTTCTTTAATCAAGTTTTAAGTCAAACCAATTATAATTTATATACATAGTGTGATCAGATAACACTTAACTTTTTCTATATATCTATCTAAATTCTTTTTTCTTTGTTGACTACATACTTCAGCATCTAGTGCACTCATATTTTTCAAATTTTTTGATATCTATTATTTTTCCACATGGAAAGAGAGAGCTTGATTTTCATGAAAAACCTACATTCATGTAAGAAATAAAAAATAAATATAAAAATTAAATTAAATTTATTTAAAAATTATACTTTTTGGGAAGCTTATAATAAGCAATACATACTTACAAAAAATAAATTTTAAATGAATTCATTTGATCCCCCAAAAGCTAAATCAAAAGTGATTTTTTATCAGCATTTTGATAGGTGTTAAGGAGACGCATTTATAGGTATGGTTTAAAACTAGCTAGGTTCTATCCAAGGGGCTTTGATCTAAGGTGATTTGATCAAACCCTCTTCAATTGGAATCCTTAAAATGGAACTTTTTAAGGCTTAAATCACTATATTTTCTAAAAATATGTGATTCAGCTAAAATCGATCTCCTGTGAATTAAACCGCCTTTGTGGATCATCCAACTCGTTAACATATCATACATACACACATGGATCCTTGGCAACCAAAATATACATGGAAATCACACCCAACAAATGCAACATAGCTTAACCACTTCCCACATCCCAACTTACACATCACACATTCATACTCATGGACACAATCAAAATCCACCACATATGCACAATGTTTCAAACCAAAACATGGGACTACACAACACAAATATGAGACCTCATAACAATCCCATAATAGACACATTAACTACCCAGTTATTGCCCTAAAAAAGCAAGTGGAAGGGATGCAAGTTTCAAACAAGAAGATGTACTCATCACATGATCTACATCCTCGTCCATATGAAACTAACATATACATGCCTCCTTTCCCTCCTGGGTATGTCATCCCTACCTTCACTAAGTATAAGGGAAAGAGCAATCCTCTTGAGCACATATGAGAATTCACCACTGCTTGTATGTATGTTGCATACGATCACTCCTACCTTTTGAGAATCTTCCCTAGAAGTCTTATAGGGCCTGAACTTGAATGGTTTTCACTGATACCTAAAGGGTGTATAAAGTCATGGGATGACCTCACCAATAAATTCGTGGAGAATTATGCTTATAACATTGAAAATGATGTCATGATTTCTACCTTATGCCACTTACATTGCTTCGAAGAGGGGAAAAATGCATGCACGTAAATTATCTTGAATAATAATGCATGCTTGATCCTAACTTACTAACACCAGTTCTTCTTTAATCATCCTCTTTGCTTAGTATTTAATTAAATAATCCTTATTTGATTAAATTTATCAAATTCCTCTTTTAATTGAATAAACTAATCTTGATCATCATATTCGTCTCTTTAAATCAAGTTTATTTAATTAATCTCCTAAGTTATCTCTTTAATTAAATAAATCAATTTTATTTAATTATTCTCCTAAAGTTCCTTTATCTAATTGAATAAATCTAAATATTTAATTAAATCTCTAAAGTTCTTTATCTTCTCATTTAATTTAAATAAATCCAAATATTTAAGTTGACTGTCACAATCAACTCACCTCCATTAAAATTAATCAAATCATGATTAATGCTAATCTAATCCCCCAATTCTCTAGATTTTACAACTTGCACAATAAATCATTTATTTTGATTTATTAATTAGAATTCTAATTTCCAACAACATGGTATAAAAGAGAATATTCTTCCAAATTTGAAAATCCCTCCAAAAGGGACGTGTCTTTCCAATAAGGAATTTATGCCTCTTACATGTCCTTATGCATTGAGCCAAGTGGCATTTAAGGAATTTTTCATCCCCCTCAAACTTGTCATTTCACAAATTTAAAAATCCACCTAATACTATTTATTGGCACATTCATCAAAATGTGCTCAACCTTGATCCTCTCACATCTTTACAAGTTGAATTTGGCCATTGGTTGAAGATTAGTCCCATATTCCTCCATTTTTCCTCTTCTTCTCTCAATCTCATCTATAAATAAGAGGCTTTTCTTCTCATTTTGGATCCATAAGTTATGCATTTTCAATCCACCATTTTACACACAAGTTCACTATTGTCATTTGAATTCATAGCATTTTCATAGCATCTTCATCATTTGGCTTGTCAAGGGTTGGGAAAGGGCTACTTTTCATATCAAAGTGCCACCAATCCACTATGGAATAGGGAAAAGGAAGGAGAAGGGATTTCGTTTGCACAAGGAACTTGCAAGAAGCAGTCTTTGAAGAATCTTGGATTTGAACATTAAATTTGAAGTTGACAAAGCATTTTTAAATGCTTAGAGCTTCCATTTTCCACTTTAGTTTTATGATTTAGGCCAACTAACTTCTTTTTGGGCTCTAAAAATAACACTACAAAAGCTTTCATTCTTGCTACAAAGGGTTAAAAAGAACATTAGACACTCACTAAGTTTCAATTTGGGTTCTAAAAATTTGACAAACAAATATCACACTTCATCTTGGTGCTTTAAAAAGAACTCAATTTTTCCTTTGGAAATTAAAATGAACATGTGCATTTGGTGTTTTGTAATTTTTTTCATAAAGTAATATCATCCAAAGATGTATGTGCTTCTCTCACGCCTCATGATGATCTTGAGAATCAAAAGTATTTTTTGTGATATTAAGTTGTCAAAAAGATTGGCTTCATATTTCGATTTGGGTTTAAAATTGACATATCTTGCGAGTTGTAGTGGAACATATCACATGTGTTCTCTCTTTGTTTCTCAACAAAGATCGATCGAACTACGAATGTGTTTGATCACTTTTGTGTTATCTTAGAGCACCTTCCTTGTGGGAAAAAGTAACCACCCAAGGGAATGACCCAAATGGGAACACGCTAAAGCCAAGTGACTTCTAATTGGGATATAAATGTGTTTACTTGAGGAAAGGAAAGTATCACGAGGATTGTTATGATGAGAAGGGAAGCAATGGTCTCTTTCCATATGGATGATTCCTCACGAATGGAATGCCCACATTAAAACCCCTTATTTAAAAGGTCAAAATCCTTATCTATTTGTTGGTGCAAGAACGACCGTTCTGAAGCTGGTCAGCATAGATGGATTCATCCAAGTGTGGATCCAACAAATATTGTCTCAATATCAATAGGATTTTACATGATTCTTGAAATCAAAACACTTTTCTTGATCATAAGCATTGGAAAACAAACATTCAACATCATCATCAAATTTCAAACCCTTTAGGAAGCAAATACCATTGACAAAATCTAAGTGTTATTGCTTTCCCTAGGGATTCTATCCCTAGAAGTTTCTAAAACTTTGTATTTATATCTCAATTTTCTTACTCAAGTCAAACATTAGGTAAATTTTTCCTTAATTTCCTTAAGTTGCACATAATTTACTTTATGGGATGAGAAGTTAAGACATTGGACATCTAGTTTCAAAAGCTAATCAAGAGTGTGTTTTTGGTAAAAATAAGTCATTAAACAAAACTAACAACAATTGAACCCCACACATGTGCTTCATCAAATGATTTCAAAAAAGATCAAAATTTAGAAACCCAAGTTCAAAGCTCTTAGTCCAAAAGCTCATCAAAAGTGTTTCTCAACACTGTACAAGTTTAGAGAGAGATTGGTCTTCAACTTCTATAGAAGAGATTCAAGAAACAATCCCAACTTGTATTCATTTTATTATTGTCAAAATCCAACACTTTTTCAAAGGTTTGGACATCTTGTTTAGAGTAAAGTGCGTTCTTCAAAATTGAGGTCTTGTAAACAATAGTATTTTTAGGTACACATAGGATCAAAGTCAACCTTCATCCATCTTTCGAACATCAAACCAAAATTATCTCACCAAAAACTCTTCTAAATCTTGAAACCATCCTTTATGCTAAACTTTTTGGCAAACCCTTTAAATCAAAATCCTTGAACTAAACATCAAAACATTTTGTTTGGCTAGGTATGTGTAGATGTATCCTTCTCCATATTCTTAGCCAAATTATCATCAAATCATCATGTTTGGTTAGGTGTGGGTAGATGCATCCTTCTCCCTACACGTAGTGAAATTATCATCTTGTGATAAAATTTATCCCATAGATAACATCCAAGATCTTGGGGTCCATTTTTTCATCATCCAAATCAATCCAAATCCAAGAATCAAAGTGAAAATCCAAATCAAGGTCAACACCAAAATCCAAAATCAAACAAATCCAAATTAGGAATCCAAGAATCCAAAAAGTCCCAAAATTCTAGCATCCCCCTCAAGATATTCTAAGAGTTTAATCATCCATGTCATCCAGCTTTCACACATTTCACCATCAAACCATTGATCCTTAATCATCCTAGAGATTCTCTTTTTGAGCCTAAAGTTATATGAATCTAAAGAGTTAGAAATTCATCTCCCACATTCTTGAAAATTGATCCCTTTTTTATCGTTCAAATGAGATCACAACACAAGAAGAACATGGAGAACAACAAAGAAACATCAACTTCGAGCGACCTAAGTCAAACCACACCTGAGATCAATCTTGTTGGACCTAGCAATCCACTACCTAATATTTCTCTTATAACACAAGATCCTCAAGAGGAAGGGAAAGTGGAAGACATCACCAACTCAAGGATGACCCAAGATTAGATCACTGAAATGCTTCAAAACCCTGACAACCATAGACTTGTCAAGACCATCATAAAACTAAACCCTTCTTGATACATGCTTGAATCGATAAAAGGAGCTAAAATTCCTTCATATTTTGATGTGAACACTATTGTGGAGAAGCCTTTCATGTTGCTTGTACCATTCACCTCACCCACTCAAAGCATCATTCAACCCATTCCACAATCCATATCATCCATTACCACCACGCAACCCATTGTTAACAAGGGAAGTTCATTACTCCATGCCCTTCAAAAAAATCCACTTGTCAATAATCAAAATTTTGATGTCGATACCATCACAAGTACATCAAGTACTGTGCCTCGAAATCCCCTACACCAATATGTCCCCCTTATCTTTCAGGACACTAATGGTTCATCCACTTTTTCTGCAACACCAGCATATCCTCTTGACACACAAGTTTTACTCCCATTGGTACAAGCATGCTTATTTGAACAAGGCAGGATCTTCAAGACCTCATCATCACTCATTCTAGGAAGTATTCCACCATTTTTAGTTCCAATCCCACCACCACCTCTACCACTGTTACCTCCACTACCAACATCCATATCAATTCCTGGTTTAGGACTCCCACCTTTACCTAACACAAATCAATCAATTCAAGGCAATCCGTCAAATATGAATTAAATAATCACATCTAATCCTTTGAATATACCATTGATATTACAACAAGTGGTATCCATCCAAGCAACAACATCAATCCCAAAACCGCAAAACACGGTCTCCCAAGGACCCAACACCTCAATCACACCATCCACTACAATCGCTCAAAACACATCTCAACCACTCACCACCACATCTAACATCCCAAATCAAAATGCAAAAAGATAGTACAACATTGAAATAAAAGCTCATGAAGCCTACCAAAAGGAACTTCAGCAATACCAAGATGCACAACAAACGCAAACTGCTCAACAAGTAGTGTAAACCACTCAGGCTGCTCAAGCTGTGCAAGTTGTTCAGGCTACTCAAACAACACAAGATGCAAAATAAGCAACACAAGCTTGAAAAGTGCAACAAGCCACCCAAGTGCAAGCCCAAACATTGTTGCAACAAAAAAAATCCACTCAAGCTACTCAAGCCACTCAGGCCACTCAAGCTACCCAATAAGAACAAGCACAAGCACAAGCGCAAGCACAAACACAGGCACAAGCATGATATATCACACATAAATAGCCATACCAACTGACATTACAACAATACCAAGAGCAGCAAGAAACAGCCCAACTAACAACCCAACAACAAGCTCAACAATAGGCATTATTAGCGCAACAACAATAGGACCAACACCAAGCATTGTTGGTACATCAACAATTAAAAGCATACTTGGCATAGAAAAACATGCAAACTCCATCCACCCACACATCAACCAATCCACCCATCCCTCCAATGATTGAACCACCATAGAACACCTTCATCCCACCCCCTAATCCTCAAGATTATGTATCAACACAAATCAAATTTCTTTCACAACAAGTGCTTGATCTTCAATCAGGGAAAACCACAAATCCACCAAAGAACTTGTGCCCTGATCCCTTTGACAGGAGCATTGTCATGAAACTATTCCCAAAGGGATTTGAGATCCCAAAATTCGATAAATATCATGGAATAGGAAACCCCTAAGATCACATCAGGGAATTCTAGGTGCATTGCACAGAGGTCGCATATGATGAAACTTATCTAATGTCACTATTCCCTCTGAGCTTTATAGGCACCACCATTGACTAGTTGTCTTGTCTCTCAGGAATCAAAAAATTCCAAGAAATCGTGGATGCATTTGTGCAAAACTATGCCTTCAACATCGCTATGGATGTGAGCCTGGAAGAACTATCAGCTATGAAACAATCCAAGGGAGAAACGTTTGCTTCATTCTTGCAATTCTGATGATCAAAAGCCAACAAAACTAAATGGGCCATGCCTAAGGAAAAACAAGTATGCACCATCATCACAAATCTTGATGGACTCTTGTTCTTCCATCTCAAGATGCAATGCATCACAACCTATGATCAATTGATCCCCAAGGTGCTCAATATAAAATGAGCCCTTATCTCACAAGGGGGATCACCTTCTTATCAATAAATCAGCCCATCTACTAGCTATAATGACAAACCTTGCACATGGGAAAAAAATAGAAATGTTACCAATGATGGTGTTGTCAACGCCAAAGTTGTCATCAGTGCCCCTCGATAAAACACACAAGAACCTCAACAACCACAAGCCAACAATCAGAACAATTGACAAGCCAACACTGTCACACAATAGCTAAGCAACCAAATAGTCAACAATGTGGACAATCAATGCAGACCACCTCAGCGAAACAAAAATTCTCCCAAACGGAAGTAAACACCCCTTGGGGAATCGACTGAATCTATCATGAAAGACCAGTAGACAAAAAACTCATCACAGTTCCCACCTATGATAACTATCAAGAGCCCTTGGTAAAACTGCCATGGCACAATGAAAATCACCTTTGTGATTTCCAAAAAATCAAGGGACACACAACTACTAATTGCATGAGGTTGAAAAACTTGATCCAAGACCTCATTGATGATAAAATCATAAATGTGGAACTAGCAGGGAATCAAAATCTCAAGATTTACACGAACCCAATGCCCAATCATAACAAGGGAAATAATAACAATGATAAAGGAAAGGGTATATTCAAAAGTGTAAACCATGTGTATAATCATGTCGTTGCATCTCTAGATGAATGAGTCACAGTCATCACTATCAGAGGAGCCCAGGCCGATTGTGGAGCCACCACAAGAGGTGGAAAAGTTACCATCATAGGATCATCTCAGCATCCTAGAGCACCCACTTCGAACCGAAGATCTATTCCTAGTGGCTACAATGTCCTTGACCAGTTGAAGAGTACCCCAACTCATATCTCCATCATGGAGTTGCTAAAGATCTCACCAGTCCAAGAGAAAATTCTTGAAGAAGCCTTGGCCTCATCTTTCGTCCCCACTAATCTTGATGTGGATCAATTTCAAGCTATGGTCACACACCTCACCACACCTCACCTCCTAAAATTTTTAGAATAGGATCTTCCATCTCACAATCGTGTGCTTCCTCTTTAGGCTTCTGTTCATAAGAACAAAGTCAAGAGGGTCCTGGTATATGGGGGTGCAAGGTTGAGCATATGCACCCTTAAATTAATAAAAAGCTTGGGCTTCTCTAAAGATGTTGTTGAAAAATGAAAAGGAATAACCATAAGAGCCTATGATGATCAAGAAAGAGTGTCTCAGGGCACTATCCAACTCCCTATTCAAGTAGGGTCGACCATCATGGAAACAATTTTCCAAGTTCTTGACCTCGAATTGTCATACAATATCCTCTTGGGGAGTCCTTGGATTCATGGGATGCAAGTTGTAGCTTCCACATTCCACTAGTGTGTAAAGTTTCCATACCAAGGCCAAGAGGTCATTGTCCATGGGGATCCTGAACCCTTTTACTATTGCAAAAATATAGAAGCAAAATATTACAAAATCCCCCAAGTGCCTAAGAATGATGGGGCCCCTCAACTCCATACATCGACCCAACTACCCTCACCTCCACTTCTGGGACAAAGACACCCACCATCCCCGCCATCTCCGATATCAAGGTCATTATCCAAGACAATGGGTATGGGGATTATACAATTCTAAAATATTCCTTTTTAGTGGGAGAATTACCACAATCTCCTAGGTCACAAGGATGACCACAGTCAAATAATGCTTCCTCATCCCAAACCTTCACAACAGGCTCCTCCAACTTTAGGAGTTAGGGAGACCTAGAGTGGGAAGTAATAGAAGAGGACCCATAAAACTTCCTATACCAAGAAAATAGACCAACAACTTACCTACCTATGGATGATAGCAATAAAGGCTTACAAATGATGCTTGCCATGGGCTATAACAAAAATAAGAAAATTGGGCAGAATGATAATGGCCTTTTGGAACTCCTCATTCCAAAGAAGCAACTAAGAAATCTTGGTCTCAAATGTACCCCTCTGAAGGTGACCATAATTGGCAAAGGTGCCTCGGTTAGAAAGGTCAAAAATCATCCTCAACAATCAGTAGCCACCCTTCAATTACCCATATCCACAGGTCTACCTTTAGACAAGTTTACCTTTTACATAACTAATGTGTGTAGCAGTGACTGATTTTCCTATGATTTTTGAAGATAACTCCCTACTCATGATTAGTACCTTGTCTTTTGAGACCAATGACCATCAAACCCATGAAATCAACCTAGTCTACCCCCAACTCATCGATTACAACCAATGAGGATTGCCAATTCTGGGCACTTTCAAAAATGATGAGGTACTCTTAGAATTCATGGGATTGTGGGACACGGTACCAAATGGAGATCACAAGGCTGGCTTAGATATCATATTGGACACACAAGCCTACTATGGGGAGACAATTGAATCCTTTAGTCACAAAAGAGAAAATTTGAGAATAATCTCAAGGTCCCTGAGTGAAAACCACATTGTGGCACTCTTCGACCCAAAAATAGTAAAAATAAAGGATGTATCCAATGGTGGAAACCTCTTTCAGGTGCCCGAGGATGAAGGATTCAATCTTCCTCTCAGTGCTCTACATTAGGAAAAGTCAGTGGTTCTAGCTGAGAAGTGCAACCCAGTCAACTTGGGAACAAAGGAAACTCCACATATCACATTTTATGTTGAATCATTGATGTCAGAAGAATAGGAGCTCCTAGCTGCCTTCTTAAGGGATAGAAAGGTCAACTTTGCATGGAGCTATGCTGACATGCCTAGGCTTGATCAGGAGATTGTGGTCCATAATCTAGTAGTTTACCCTGAGGCAAAGCCCATCAGACAAAAGCTCAAAAAAATGCATCCTCAAATTGCCTTGTTAGTCAAAATGGAATGAAGAAGTTACTTGATACAGGATTCTTACGACCGATCGATTATCCAGAGTGGGTCTCAAACCTTATACCTATTTCAAAGCCCAATGGGGGCATATGTATCTGCATAGAATTTAGAGACCTCAACAAAGCATGTCCCAAGGATGACTTTCCACTTCCAAACATTGACATAATCATGGACATGATGACTAGACATGAGATGCTCTCACTAGTGGATGGATTCTCCGGGTATAACCAAATTGTGATAGCCAAAGAAGACCAACACAAAATGGCTTTTACTTGTCCATGGGGGACATATAGTTTGAACATATTGTCATTCGTCCTAAAGAACGCTGGAGAAACATATCAGAGGACCATGACCTTAATCTTTCACGACATGATCCATAAGACTATGGAGGATTATGTTGATGACATATTGGTAAAATCCAGAAAAAGGCAGGACCACATAATAGCATTAAGTGCCATCTTTGATAGACTTGAGGAATACAAGGTCTGCCTTAATCCAAAGAAGTGTGTCTTCAACATACAGTCAGGGAAACGCCTCGGGTACATCATTTCCATGAGGGGAATTGAGATAGATCATGCTAAGTTCAAAGCCATTCTCGAAATGGAGGCACCTAAAACATTGAAACCATTGAGAGGCCTACAAGGAAGGCTCCAGTCCATCCGCCGGTTTATAGCTCAGCTAGTAGACAATTCAATCCCATATTATCACCTAATTCACAAGGGGGTAGTGTACAAATGGAACAACAAGTGCGATCAATCCTTTAACAAGATAAAAGAGTATTTTCTCACACCTCTAGTGCTTGTTCCACCAATCCTAGGAAAGCCTCTAATCCTCTACATATTAGCAACAAAAACAACTCTCAGTGCTCTCCTAGCTTAGCACGATGAAAACAGAATAGAGAGGGATATCTACTACATCATTCAAACCATGGTAGGGCATAAGTTAAATTATTCCTTCATCAAAAATTCTTGTTTAGCAGTGGTGTTTGCCTCATAGAAGTTGAGACACTACATGTTAGCACATAAAATCAAACTCATTGCCTAGATCGATCCACTCAAGTACCTGCTTTCTAAAGCAATGCTCATAGGAAAGATGGCCAAGTGGGTCATGATCATATCAGAATATGATATCGAGTATGTATAGTAGAAGGCCATCAAAGGGAAAGCTATTGCATACCAACAGGTAGAAGCACCAATCTACTTAGAAAATCCCCTTGTCTCAGAATTCCCCGACGAATCAATTTTTAACTTAAGTGTAGTGGATCACTAGAAAATGTAATTTCATGGATCCTACACTCAACATGGATCGGGGGCATGGATATTTTTCATCACTCCAAAGGGAGACTACATACCAAGATCTTACAAGTTGGAATTTACCTACACAAAGAATATTGCAAAATATGAAGCTCTAACCATAGGACTTAGAATAGTAGCGCAGTGGCATATCATGGCTCTCAAGGTATATGGGGATTCAAAACTCATAATAAATCAAGTGAATGATGAGTACAAAACTAAGGATGACAAGCTAACTCCATACAAGAAATTGGTGGAAAGTCTTAAGGAGTCCTTCACTGAGATCACATTCAAGTAGGTACCCAAAGCAAACAGCAGAGCGATAGACACCATGGTGAAAATTAGATCCCTATTGGACATCCCTTGCAATGTCCCAAGGAATGAATTCCTGGTAGAGAAACTTCTCATGCCTGCATTCGAGGTACCCAAGTCTGAATTTTTGTGTGAAATCATTGGTCCTGGTGATCCCTAGTACCATGATATATACACTTATCTGAGAATAAGAGTCCTCCTAGCTAACATAACCTCAAACCTCAAGAAAACCTTTGTTAAGAAAGCATCCTATTTTGTCAACCTAGGATATACCCTTTACTATAGAAGCATTGAAGGAACCTTGTTACATTGCTTAAACACTTATGATGCATTGACCTCCTTAACTGAGGTACATAATGACATATGTGGTTCAAACACAGGCGGTATGACCTTGGTCAAGAAACTGTTGAGGATGGGGTATTATTGGTCTACTATGGAAAGAGAAGCACATGAATATGTCAGAAGGTGTCTACAATGTCAGTAGCATGGGGACCTCATCCATGCACCAACTCAAGAGCTACACCCTATTGTCACACCATGGCCCTTTTCATAGTGGGGGCTTGATCTCATTGGAAAAAAATTCCCCCCACCTCATCCAATGGCCACAAGTTTATCATTACCACCACTGAATACTTCACAAAGTGGGTGGAAGTCATACCAATGACTTACATAACCAAAAAGAAGATATCTAAGTTCATCCTGAACTACCTAATATGCCACTACGGTGTCCCACAAGCCATTATCTTAGATAATGGGACAACATTAAAAAATTGAGATGTTTGTGACCTATGCCATAAATTCAAAATCCAACATCGCTTTTCCACTCTGTATTATCCCCAAGGGAATAGCCAAGCTAAGGCCACAAACAAGAACATTCTGAAAATCCTCAAGAAAATGGTTAATGAGATTGTGATATGTTTTAAGGATCTATGACAATTGCTTAGAATGCTTATGTTAACAATTACAAACCAAAAGTGTTTAATTATAATTAAACACACAAAAAAATTTAAATACAAAGTAATTAAAGAAAGAACAAAATGAGAGATAAAGAGAGTGCAAACAGAGATTGATAACGAAGTTCATCATTTAGAATTACTACATCTCTAGGCCCCTCTCCAATGAGTGGACTGATCCAATTATTCCTCCATAAATTTGGTTACATTTGTTGGCAGAACCTCCCCTTGGTTTACAAAGAAATGTACAAATGCACTTCCAAAGTGTGTGGAAACAAGCTTCTCCAAAAGCACAAAAATACAATGATTTCTCCAAGGAAAACAATCTCTCACACTTGCAAAATTCTTCCAAAATCACTTGCCTTCACACCCCCATTCTACCCCTTTTTATATTACATTTTTTGCTAAAATTGGTGTAAAACCAATTAACTACCCAATCTCCCTTACATAGAGAAAATTTCAATAATACCCATTCTTATGATTCCCAAAAGGATAATATCCCCTCAAGAGTTATTTTGGAAGAATTTTGCAAGTGTGAGAGATTGTTTTCCTTGGAGGAATTATTGTATTTCCATGCTTTTGGAGAAGCTTGTTTCCATGCACTTTGGAAGTGCATTTGTAAATTTCTTTGTAAAACCAAGGGGAGGTTCTGCCAATGAATGTAACCAAATTTCTAGAGGAATAATTGGATCGGTCCACTCATTGGAGAGTGGCCTGGAGACGTAGTCATTTCAAACAACGAACTTCGTTATCAATTTCATTTGCACTCTCTTTCTCTCTCTCATTCTATTCTTTTTTTGATCTCTTTGTAATTTTGTAAATTTAATTTTGTTGTGTGTTAAGTTTTAATTAAGCACCTCTAGTTTGTAATTGTTAACATAAGAATTCGAAGCAACTCTCGTAGATCCTTAAAACATATCAAATTGGTATTAGAGCTGTGTTTTGACTAGTATTACAGATTTGAATGCTTACATGCTTAAAGCTTCAACAAGAAAAAGGAAAACTTGAAGAATACAATCTTGAGATTGGAAAACGAAGGACTTCACCAACAATGGATGAAACTAAAGTTGGGAAAAGCACTGAGCAAGAGCTTGATGATAAGTCTTTCCAGCGAGTCTTCCCCGAAATGAAGGCTATGGTGGAATATTTGCATGTGGAAAAGAAGAAGCGCAAAAAGGGAGATTTGTCGAAGAAAGAAAAGAAGGAAGATCGAAAGGACAAAGGAGGAAAAGACCCAGAAGCTCCATCTCCTCCATCTTCCCCTTCTTCTCCATCTTTCCCTTCTTCTTCCTCTTCTACCACTGTTAATACTTTCAAAAGAAACTCTTAGCCTATTATTAAACTTGATGTAAAATTTGAATTTCCTAAGTATTGTGGTGAGTTAAATGCTAAAAATTTAGATGATTGGATCCACCAAGTAGAAGTCTATTGTAGGATTCAAGGCCTAATAGAAGATGGTTCTATGATCCAGTTAGCCACTCTTCGGTTGGGAGGTAGAACTCTCACCTGGTGGGAGAGTAGGACTCAGGAGGAAATTGCTTTCCATGGTAAGGTCAATATGACTTATATGGAATTTATTGCTGCCCTTAAAAAATAGTTTTATCCTTTAGGTTATATGCAACAATTAACCATGAATTGGAAAACCTTTAGGCAAGGTAAGGGTTAGTCTGCCCAAGGTTACACTCATGAGTTTATAAAACAAATTATTGCTTTAAATGTTCCATTGTATACTAAGGAAACATTACTCAAGAACATAGGTGGTTTTCATTCTTACCTATACTATTCTAATGTTGAGTCCTAATAATTTAGATGAAGTGTTAGTCCAAGCCACTCATTTAGAGTCAAAGGGTAAGAATACTTTCAGGGATAATTTCTCAAAGAAACCATCTAATTCTGAGGGGAAACCTAAGGGTAAAGATAAAGGAAAAGGAAAAAATACAACCTCGATAAAGAAAGAGGGTGAAAAACTTACTTTTTCTCATTTTAAGAAAGAAGGACATGAAGATTCTAAGTGTTGGAAACTACATCCAGAACTTAGGCCAAAGAGGTACAGTGGAAACAAAGGGAAGTAGAAGACAACTGTTGTAACACAATAGGATCTTGGATTTGATTCCAGGGATGAGACGAAGATAACCGCCACTGGGATTCAAGGTAAAAACAAAAGTATATCTCTTGCATCTGAATCAAGTATTTCTGCAAGTACAAGTAAGTAAACTAAAGTAGATAAGTAGAGGAATGAACTTTTTCATATCTGTGTGATAACTAAACACACTAAGGTTGATACTTTATTTGACTTGGGTTCACAAGTTAATCTCATATCTAAAGAGGTTGTTAAAAATCTAAATCTTACTTCAACTCCTCATCCGAAGCCATACCCTTTAGGATGGGTTTGTAATGATGCACAATTACAAGTGACAAAACAATGTAAGCTTAGTTTTGCAATCACTGCAAAATTTAAAGATGTGGCTGTAGTGGATGTTGTACATTTAGATATTTGTGGACTTGTGTTAGGAAGTCCATATTTGTATGACCATAAAGCTATCTTCTTTAGGGAGGAAAATAGGTATCACCTATTTAAGGATGGGATTGAATATATTGTACGTGCACACAAAGTCAAAACTAGTCTTGCATTAGTTAATGTTGGTCAAATGAAAAGATTAGTGAACTCTAGTGAAAAAATTGTGTTAATTCTTGTTAAGGCCAAAGAAGATCAAACACATGAGGTGTTTAAAGGAAGTGGTCCTAAACATAAGGCTGAATTGGTCAAAGTTGTTTCCGCTTATGATGACTTGTTTTAGGAACCAGAAGGATTGCCTCCTAAAAGAGATATTCAACATGAAATTCAATTGCAGCAAGATGTACCACTACCTAATACTAGCATGTACCATTTGTCTATCATGCAAAATGAAGAAATAAAAAATCAAGTTCAGGAGCTCATTGACAAGGGAGTGATTCGTCTAAGCACATCACCTTGTGGTTCTCTGATCATTTTGGTTCCAAAGAAAGATGGAACATGGAGGATGTGTATCGACTTCAGGGCACTAAACAAAATCACAATCAAAAATAGGTATCCGCTTCCTAGAATTGATGACTTGCTTGATCAACTTAAGCATGCAATTTATTTCTCTTAATTAGATTTGCGAAGTGGTTATCATCATATTAGAATTGTAGAGGATGATATTTGGAAGATTGCTTTCAAGACAAAACAGGGACGTTATGAATGGTTGGTTATGCCCTTTGGGCTTACCAATGCACCCGCCACATTCATGCGAGTCATGAATGACATCTTTCATCCTTACATTGATGATTTTGTTATTGTATATCTTGATGATATCCTAGTTTTTAGCAAGTCTTGGGAAGACCATGTAAGTCATGTTAAAAAAGTTTTTGATGTACTAAGAAAAGAAAAACTCTATGTAAAGATGTCTAAATGCGATTTTGCAAAGAAATCTCTTGTGTACTTAGGTTATATCATAGGGAATGGTCAATTGAAAGTCGACCCTGCAAAGGTCGAGGCAATTGTAAACTGGCCTAAGCCAAGTACTGTAACTGAAGTCAGGAGTTTTTTGGGTGTTGTCTAGTACTGGAGGAAGTTTCTTGCAAACTTCTCCTTCATCGCATCACCATTGCATGCATTAACAAGTACAAAGATAACTTTTCAGTGGGGAGGACCACAACAGAAGGCCTTTAACACACTGAAGGAAAATTTAAGTACCGCACCAGTCTTGGCTCTACCAGATTTTCACCAACCATTTGAGATTGAAACAGATGTGAGTGGATTCGCCATGGGAGCAGTATTGACACAAGGAGGTAAGCCGATCTATTACCACTCTGAAACTTTTTCTAGCACAGTAAGTAATTATCCAACTTACGATAAAGAACTTTACGCTTTAGTACAGAGTGTTAAGAAATGGAAACATTATATAATGGGCAAGGAGACAGTAATCCATACCGATCATCAGCCATTACAATATCTACATTCACAAACTAAGCTACAACAAAGTAGGCATTTTAGATGGATGGGATTTTTACAATAGTTTCACTTAGTCATTAAGTATAAGAAAGGAGCCCATAACAAAGTAGCAGATATGCTTTCTAGACCTCCAGTTTCTAATGCTTCGATAATCCTTAAAAATAGTTCTATGATGCATGCAAGTTTTGAAGAACAATATGCTACTGATGAAAATTTTAAGGATATCTATGCAGCTCTAATCCAAGGCAAACAAGTAGAAGAAAAGGATTACTATGTGCATGATAAACTCTTGTATCACTTAGGAAAATTATGCATTCCAAAGAATGAACAAGCACATGTAATCAAAGAGGCACACACATTGCTAATTGCAGGACATTTTGGGGTTAGTAAAACTTTGGCACAACTACAGAAGTATTGCTACTAGCCTCGAATGCAGGAAATTGTAAAAAAAAATATTAAGGGATGTGTGATGTGTGAAACTAGAAAACCAAGTAATAGGAAATTGGGGTTGTACACACCTTTACCTGTACCGTCCCGACCATGGGAAAGTGTATCTATGGATTTTGTCAAGGGGTTACCTATGTCTAGGAAAGGGCATGACTATTTGTATGTAGTAGTTGATCGGTTCAACAAGATGTGTATTCTTATGCCATGTAAAAATCAAGTCACTGTTGAACTGACAACTCATATGTATTTTCATTTTGTATGGGTTCACTTTGGGTTACCCACTTCCATTGTATCGGATCGAGATTCTTGATTCCTTGGGGAGTTTTGGTCAGTCTTAAGGGGACTTATGGATACTAAACTGAAGAAGAGTACAACCTTCCATCCAAACCGATGGGATGTATTAAAGGTATTCAACAAGATAGCGTCATGCATCTCAAGCCATAGGATATCAACAAGCATCCTGGTTGTGGATGCAAGTTCTATTGCGCAACATGCCAACCATGCAGCCCAATTTCTTCTACAAAGAGGTCTCCTTTTGAGACTTGCTTCAGTTAATTGCCAAAGATACTAATGGACTTTTCTTTTGGAAAAAATGATGTTGAAGATGGATGCCTTGATGCAGAAAGGGCTTTAAAGTTCATCCAAAAGGTCCAAATAGTTCATCAGGCCGTATAAGCACAATTGGAAAAGAGTCAAGAAAAGTACAAGGCTTGTCATGACAAGCATAATATCGATCATCATTTCCAAGTTGGAGACAGAGTTTGGTTACACATAAGCAAGGAAAGAATGCAAGGTGAAGGAAGGAAGCTCAAGTTGATTAGATATGGTCCATTCGAGATTCTAGAAAAGATTGGCACCAATGCCTTTCACCTTAATCTTCCTCCATACATGAAGATTTACTTGGTAGTAAATGTTGAGAACTTGAAGTTATACGAACCTCTGATGATACTAGGTGAGGAGGCTGAAGTGCAAGTTTCATTAGTTGACAACCTTTCACTAGAGTACATGTCAGAGTTTCCTAAAGATGTTATCCTTGACAGGAACACCAGGACTTCATGAAGAGGAGCAATTGAATACCCCTGAGTGGGGCTAAAAGGTATGCATCCAAGCAAGGAAAAGTGGATGGAGATTGGTAAAGTGATGGAACTTTACCCCCACTTACTTTCTGAGTAACCAAATTTCAGAGGTCCAAAAGCTCTCTAGTGGGGAGAACTGATCAAGAGGATTTTTTGTCAATTTTGAAATTCTCCATTTTTCTCCAATTTTGGCATCATTAGAAAGTGCTTGAGACCTTGACTCCAACACAACTCAAATGGAGTCAATCGGAGTCCTAGAGCTCAAGATATATATGGTCAAACCTTTGGTCAACTCTTAGAACCAGGCTAGAAAAAAAGAGGAAAAAAATAAAGTCATCAAAATTGGTCAAATTCAGTATCATTGCGAAGTGCTCATCATCATGATTCTGACGAAGTTCATTTCACGGAAAATGGAGTCCGTATGGAAAATTTATTGAAGGTTAAAGATTGGGTCAACCCGATGACGTTGCCTAGTTAGCCCAATGGCCAACTGACCTGGACATATGGAAATACCCTCATCCCTCCATAAAAATAATTTTAAAATAAATTAAAAAATACATAAAAAAAATATATTTTTAAATAAAAATAAAGTATATGTTTCAAGGAAAATTAAGATGGGCCCCACCCATCCATAGGCAGCCCATTATTAAGTGGGCACCACCCATGGCATGGGTGGCTCCACCTTAATGGGGAACACATCCCCCACTTAAAGGAGGAGATAAAGAGGAGGGGAGTGTGGTGGGACCACCACCCCCATTCTCTCTAAAACTTAATTAATTTTTGCCATAAAATGCCTTAAAATAAGACTATTTTCATTTATCTTAAACCATAAAAATACTAAACCCCTTTTCTATGAGAATATTAGGAATATTATTCCTAAATTAAGGAGCCTATTCAAACTACATCCCCAAATTAATAGGGAATAATTCCCTTTGTAACCATTCAAATGGAAAAATAAATTATCTTGAGGGGATATTATCCTTTTGGGAATCGTAAGAAGGGGCTATTATTGGAATTTTCTCTATGTAAGGGAGATTGGGTAGTTAATTGGTTTTACACCAATTTTGGCAAAAAATGTAATATAAAAAGGGGTAGAATGGGGGTGTGAAGGTGAGTGATTTTGGAAGAATTTTGCAAGTGTGAGAGATTGTTTTCCTTGGAGGAATTATTGTATTTCCATGCTTTTGGAGAAGCTTGTTTCCATGCACTTTGGAAGTGTATTTGTAAATTTCTTTGTAAACCAGGGGGAGGTTTTTCCAATGAATGTAACCGAATTTTTGGAGGAATAATTGGATTGGTCCACTCATTGGAGAGGGGCTCGAAGACGTAGTCATTTCAAACAATAAACTCCATTATCAATTTTGTTTGCACTGTCTTTCTCTCTCTCATTCTGTTCTTTCTTTGATCTCTTTGTAATTTTGTAAATTTAATTTTGTTGTGTGTTAAGTTTTAATTAAGCACCTTTGGTTTGTAATTGTTAACATAAGCATTCAAAGCAACTATCATAGATCCTTAAAACAGATCAAGTTGGTCATGATTGGCACTTATAGTTAAATTCTGCCCTCTGGGCCTATCGAACAAGCATCCACATACCCACAGATTCCATCCCATTCTCCCTAGTCTACAGATCAGCTATGCTACCCATCGAGATCGAGCTCATGTCACTAAGAATATCACTACAATACCTCATCACAAAAGAGGAATATTGGGTGTCAAGACGGAATGAGTTGGAATTGCTAGATGAATGGAAAATGGAGGCATTGAACCACTTGTAGGTCTATCAGAACTGACTCAAACAAAAATATAACAAGAAGATCAGGAGTCAGACATTCCAAGTAGGAGAACTTGTGCTAAAAGAGAATCAAGAACGCACTTCAATCGGACAACAAAGGAAATTTGAACTCAATTAAGCCAGCCCTTTTTCATCACAACAAGCTACAAGTCAGGGTCATATTAGTTATCAACACTTGAAGGGGAACCTCTACAAGAACCCATGAACAAATCCCATCTCAAAAAAATTTATGCCTAAATCTTTCAAGGTACAAAACCAAAAATACAAAAAAAAACAAGAAAATTTCCTAAAAAAAGGGGCACCCTGATGAAATCTTGGAAAAGAGGCATCTTGGTGACAACAAAAAAATACATATATATAAAATCCAAAAAAATTAGAAAGTGATTAAAAAACAGTGAAAAAAATCGCCCTTCTAGTGAAACCACTCTCAAGGGAAAGCTGGCAAGTACTCCAGAAAACTTGTTAGGTTTCAGTATATAATCAATTTCCATCCACCAGATCTTCACACCTTATCTTTCTATCATCCACCATTACGCTTCCATCATCCATCATATTCCATATTCTTATCCACACTCTATCCATAAGCTGTACTCATAGTTTGGGTCCTTCTATGTCTCATATCCTTCCTCCTAGTACCATTCTGAATCTTACTCCCTTAAGCTAGTTTGTCCTACCTTTTATCAAAGTATTCTATTGCATCATGCTGGGGGCATGTTCTCATCAAATTGGATTCATGTATATTCTTGAAGTCTTCCCAAAATTGAAAAATCCAAAAACATTAGAAAATAAAAAAATCCAAAAACATTCAAAACATATCAAAATCCAAAAATAGGTCAAAATGTCAAAAAATTCAAAACCAAAGTCATCTTGTCAAAATACATCACATTTGAGCTTTTGAACATAGGAAAGGATGACATTTGATCATCCCCTGAGACACTTAGGTTAGTCCTTTAGGAGTCCATCATAATCAACTAGCAATCCATTTGTTCATATCTCATCAATAATCAAGTTTGTGTCAGTCAAACTATGTGGTCTCCATGTGTATAATGTAGGCAAGGATAATCTGGTTGATCAACCCCCAAGGCCCCTAGGATACCTGTATTTAGGTTAGTCTCTTGTTCAAAATCTCAAAAAACCCCAAAACAGTGGAAAACTTGAAAATCAAAACATTTGTAAAACATCTCAGAAAAAACCCAAAAATAGCCTCAAACAAAAAAAAGAAAAACATTTCAAAACTTCAAAAACATCCAACTATTTGAAAAAAATTCATCCGTCCCCATCCTGATTTCACCTGAAGTAAGAATCACTCATAATAAATCATCGTCACCCCCAACCTTTGGTAAAACATTCGAAAATAAAGTCTAGCAGATCGAAAGTGAAAACTCAATCATCAAAGTCTCAAATCTAGGTCAGTACGTAAACAAGTTGGTCAACTCTTTGTGCCAATAGCCTATCATCTAGTCAATCTGAAATCAATCATCAAATATCATCATGTCCTAGGATGCATCCTTCCTACAATGGACATCAACATCAGGCATCACCGTAGTTTAGTCTTGGCTAGCAGTATTGAAGAACATTAGCTTTTTTTCTTACTTTATCTTTGTCTTTTGACTTATCTTTTTTTGCTCATTTCGATGACCTCTCGATGATGTCCCAAAAAAAGGGATTTAGAGAGAAATGAATGGGGAAATGATCATTATATTTTCATCTATTGTGCTTGTTGGATATTCTTGTAATATAACCTTGGTCATACGTGTTTTTTTGGGTGTAGGGAGGATGTTTCAGGTGTCCTGTTGACCACATAGGAAGGCTTTCTTTTCTATTTTTTGGTCTGAGATATTTTAAATATCTGAACTACATTCTAAATAAGGTTATGTATGCCAGGTGTGAATAGGAGTACTCCTATTTGATTGTCGAGTCAAAGTCGATCACAATAGGTGCAACACCATCCTGGTTCTTTATACCTTGATGCATTGTGCCTATGTGTGTTATCAAACATAAGGTAAGTAGCCCTTTTAAAATCCCAATTCCTGATAAGAAAATCATCCATCTCTCATCACCATCTCTAATAAATTTGGTTAGTTGAATCCCCTTGTCACCATCTCATTTCTTCTTTCATCTCTCCGCACTAACATATAACCATTATCACCAATGCATCCATCTTGCATACACAAATCTCATAATCATAGCATATCACATCGTCCATATCATCCATCTCACATGCATTACTTTATCATTTAAGTTTTTTAGGATAATATATATTGGTTATTATAAGCATCTTAAAACCATGAACATACTGCATATCATATAATATCATATAAGAAACACTGGTCATCTCACATGCATGTTCATCATCATAATATAGATCTGTTAGTCTAAGCATATCATAAACCATACATTTGCATAAAAAATCCATTGCATAATCATATAGGCATCATCACATCATACATCTCAAATGCAATACATCATCATTTTTAAAGTTGTTTTAGGATAATATAGATTGGCTGGGTTCTACATCTTGAAACTATTCCCATTTGCATCATATCATTATAAATCCATCCATAGTCCATCTTGAACTCTTTGTCGCTAGATCAACCTTCAAATCAAACTTTTCGCTTCAATTTCTCGAGTAATGTACTAGGTATATTTCTTCATAAATAATTCCAAAAATCATAATGGTACTTTGAATTTTGATCACTTTTAAAGTTTGGTTCTTTGAACCAATGCAAGAGGCTATGATTACTTCCAAAGATAAAAAAAATGTAGACACATAAAATTATCCTGCATTAATAATGCCTCTGGATTCCTCAATTTTACTGAATAACTCAGCTCTTCTTTAATCATCCTCTTTACTAGTTATTTAATTAAATAATCCTTATTTGATTAAATTCATCAAATCCCTCTTTTAATTGAATAAACTAATCTTTATCATCATATTCATCTCTTTAAATCAAGTTTATTTAATTATCTCCTGTTGACTTTCACTAAATAATCAATTTTATTTAATTATCTCCAAAGTTCCTTTTATTCCAATTGAATAAATATTATTTAATTAAACTTCTAAAGTTCTTTTATCTCATTTAAATTTAAATAAATATTTGCTGGAACTACAATCAACTAACCTCCATAAAATTAATCAAACTAAGTGATTAATGCTAAACCCTAATCCCAGATTTTACAACTTGCAATTTATAACTATTTATTTTGACTTATTAATTCTTCTAATTTCCATCAACATGGGTATAAAAAGAGTAATATTCTTCAAATTGAAAATCCCTCCAAAGGTGACCCTTCCTTAACAAGCAGCGTTTTACTTTTATAATCCTGCATTCGAGCCAAGCATGTATACATTTTTCATCCCCCTCAAACTTGTCATTTCACAAATTTGAAAATCCACCTAATACCATTTATTGGCACATTCATCAAAATGTGCTCAACCTTGATCCTCTCACATCTTAACAAGTGGCACTTGGCTATTGGTTGAAGATTAGTCCCATATTCCTCCATTTTTCCTCTTCTTCTCTCAATCTCATCTATAAATAAGAGGCTTTTGTTCTCATTTTGGATCCACAAGTTATGCATTTTGAATCCACCATCTTATGCACAAGTTCACTATTGTCATTTGAATTCATAAAATTTTCATAGAATCTTCATCATTTAGCTTGTCAAGGGTTGCGAAAGGGCTACTTTTCATATCAAAGTGGCACCAATCCACTATGGAATAGGTATGCACCATGTGTTTAATGCTCTCAATTAGTTTATTTTGTTATTTCATTTGCATTATGAAGCATGTTGGAGTATTTCATAGAGATGTTGTTTTCTTTGTTTTAAATAACTAACCATGCTAAGAGTGTGTGTTGGAGTTTTTAAGCAATTTTCAGATTTCAACATCTACAAGAAGCTAGTACAATCAAATATCATACAACTTCAGGAGCCCAAACCATACAACCTAGGAAAATTCAAACCATCTTGGTGGGATGACAACACACTTTGTGACTACCACCACATCAAATGGCACAAGACCTCATCATGTCATCAATTAAAGAACATGATAAAAGACCAAACTGAAAATGGTAGCATAGAGGTTGAAGGACAACAACAAACTTCTAATCAAGACCATACAATCTTCAAGAATCCACTACAAGACCATGGTTTCAGAAAGCCCTCCACCTTAGGTTGACAAACAGATAATCAAGCCAATTATACCAAGAATGCTTTTGATTACTCAACAATAATTGATCACCTCCATGCCATTGATGAGTATGTCAATACAATCACCATTAAAAAGGTTTCTGAATGTGTCATCATTACTCATAGGGCTAAGGTTACTTTATTTGGTCCTTCTTCAAAGCATCCACAATCTAAAGACCAATTTAATATTGTTGTCCAATTGGGCAAGACACCGACACACATTTCTATCCTCAAGTTTTTATTCCTATCACCTAAACACAAAGCTATCCTTGATAAGACTTTGAAGGAAACCTCTGTTCCTACTGACCTGGACATCAACCAATTTGAATCCATGGTTGGATACTTGGATAATTCTCTCCATCTCTCCTTTTCTAAAAAATACTGCTCTACACAAAATTCTAACCATAATGAACCATTGCACCTTGAAGTATTTGTCCATCAACACAAGGTTAGACAAGTCGTGGTAGATGCAAGATCTAGACTAAACATTTGCAGCTTAAAATTGGTCAAGGGATTAGGTTATTTTGAAGCATGTGTAGACACAACCAAAAGCATTGTATTCAAGGCCTATGACAATGAAGAATGCTCTTCTAAGGGTGTTATCACACTCCCTATCAAAGTCAAACCTGTAGTTATGGACACCACATTCCACGTCTTGGTTCTTGAACTTCCATATAACCTTTTCTTTAGTAGACCTTGAATTCACGCCATGAAATTTGTGCCTTCCACCTATCATCAATGCTTGAAATTTCAATATAATGGCACTAAATTCATGATCATTGATGACCCCGCTCCCTTCCAATATTGCACTAATTTAAGGGGAGTTCCCAAAAGCTAAGTGCCTATCAATCGAGAAGCTTCCATGTACACTTGCACATCTACTTCATATAATTATGTAGATCCCTCCACCCTCATTAAATCATACACATCCAAAACCCCATCTGTCGACCCCAAAATCAAGATCCAAGACAAAGGTTGTGGCGAGTATAAAATGAATAGAGCATATTGCATCACAAATCTACCTAAGTCTCCCAAGTCTTATGGTAGGCCTTTTTTTAAGATGAAACCAAAAGTTGTCATTATTAAAGTTCCTCCCACCACCACCTTCACAAGCTAGGGAGAGTTAAATGAAGAGGACATTGATGATATTTTAGCTTGGATTTACAAAGATGAGGAAGATCTATCACCGCTACCAATAGAACAATATGGAAAAGGTTTTGAGCTCATGAAACAAAAGGGTTATGATGGAATTAGTAGCCTTGGTATACATAAAATTGGAATGACAGAACCCTTGATGCCTCTTAAGTAGCCAAAGAACTTAGGGATAGGGTTCGTACCAATTAAGATTGGTGATCCAAGTACTAAGGTACTTTCAAATAAGGATGTGAGTGCTTCAGAAGATGTTGAGACATCTAAGAATCCTACCAACATCTATTATGGTGACACCGACTCTAATGAATATGAGTGGGACTCTTGCACCACTAGTGACTATGAGCTTGATCATGTCTTTCAGGAGTTTGACATACATCTTCCATCCTTTACCAACCTCATGGATATGAATATATGTGTTGAATCTTTTCATGAACTTGACCCACCAATGACCTGAGACACACAGTCATGGATATAATCCTTCTAGGACCCCGATAATACCTCTGTCTTTACCCTATCAATTGCTTCCCCATCCCTCACTAACACTAATGATGGAATCTACCTCGTCTACCCCTAATTGATCGATTAGGACCAACAAGATTCACCTGCCTTTGACATATTTGAAAATGATGAGGTCATTGTTGAATTTATGTGACTACGAGAGGGAATAGCACATGGGGACCATAAGGCTGGATTCACTATAGATCTTGATGCTGCCACATATTTTGTTGAGACTATCCCATCCTCTAGTTGTAAAAATGACAAAAGTAAAATAAAAAATGAATGGTCTTTAGGTGAAAACCACAAGGAAACTTCTGACCAAGCAAAAGTAAAAGGAAAGGATGCATCTGAGGGAAAAAACCTCTCTGAGGAACCTGAGGATGGAGGGATGGACTTTATCCCTATTAATCAAGAGAGATCCTTGATGCTGATTGAAGACATAATGGAAGTCAACATTGGTACTGTAGATAATCCTAAGACCGTTCTCTTTGCAACATCCCTAATAGAAGAGGAACAATGGGAATTTCAAGCATTTTTCATAGAATTCCAAATCAATTTTGTATGGTCTTAAGTTGGTATGCCAGGGTTGGATCCCGAGTTGGTTTTGCATCATCTACCATTACATCCAAATGTTAGGCTGGTCAAACAAAAGCTTAGAAAAATGCACCCTCAAATAGCTATGTTGGCCAAAGTTGAACTTAAGAAATTATTAGATGTCAGTTTCAAAAAACCTATTGACTATGAAGACTAGATCACAAACCTTGTACCAGTTACCAAACCTAATGGAAAAATCCGTATCTACATAGATTTTTGGGACTTGAACAACACATGTCTAAAGCCACTCCCGAATATAGACATCATATTAGACCTAACGGTTGGCTACGGGATGTTATGCCTCATGGATGGATTCTTAGGATATAATCAAATTTGTATTGCCCCTGAAGACCAACATAAGAGAACATTCACTTGCCCATGGGGTACGTATTGCTGGAATTCCATGCCCTTCGAACTAAAAAATGGCAACACCACCTATCAAAGAGCTATGACCACCATATTTCATGATCTCATGCACACATTGATGGAAGACTATGTTGATGATCTTTTGGAAAAATCCTGGACATGTGTTGATCCCTTAAGAGTCCTAGACAAGATTGTCAAATGGCTAGAAGAATATACGGTTTGCCAAAATCCCAAGAAATGTGTCTTTGGCGTGACATTAGGAAAGCTTTTGGGATACATTGTTTCCCTTCGAGGCATTGAAGTAGACCCAACAAAATTCAAAACAATATTAGGCATGCCTCCACCTAAAGGAATTAGTCAATTACAAACACTACAAGGCCAACTCCAGTCTATTAGGTGCTTCATTGCACAACTTGTAGAAAATGTCAACCTTTTTAGTATTTGTTATGCAAAGAGAGTCCCTTTCATTTGGATAGACAAGTGTTAGATAGGTTTTTAGTAGATTAAAGAGTATCTCTTGACACCTCTTGTCCTGATGTCACCTATCAATGGAAAATAGTCCCTAATTCTATACATATTAGCCACTACAGCTGCATTGGGAGCATTGCTGGCTCAAAATGACCATGAGGAAAAGGAACATGCAATCTATTATATTAGCCACCCATTGGTGGGATATGAGCTTAACTACAATCTAATTGAATATGCTTGCCTTACAGTGGTTTTTGTCACTCAAAAGTTGTGGCACTACATGTTAACCAACAAACTGAGCTTGTAGCAAAAATAGATCCTTTGAAATATCATAGTAGGGCGACATTAACAATACAATTAACTAAATGGGTCATGCTACTTAGTGAATATGGCATTCAATATGTGGAATGTAAGGTAATAAAAGGACAAGTCATCACTAACCAACTAGCAGATGCACCCACACAAGCTGATCACCCTTTGGTGTTAGATTTTCCTGACGAGTCAATATTCATGTTGGACACAAGAATAACATGGAAATTGTATTTTGATGGCTCACATACTAATCATGGATCAGGTGAAAGTATATTATTTGTTACCCCTCAAGGTGATACAATTCCTAAATCTTTCAGGATATCCTTCCCATGCACCAATAACATTGCAGAGTGTGAAGCCTTGTTGATAGGATTGCGTATGGCAATAAAATGAAAAATCAAGAGTCTATAGGTCTTCGGTGATTCATAATTGGTCATTCGACAAGTCAACAATGACTATGATACTAAGGACAAGAAATTGACCCCATACAAACAAATCGTTGAGATTTTCATGCAATACTTTGCAGATATCTCCTTTTTCCAAGTACCATGTGTTCAAAATAAACCAATAGATGTCATGGCCACTATCGGATCTCTTTTGGATATTCCTAACATGTCATAGTATGAGTTCTTAGTGGAAAAGTTGTTGATCCCCGCCTTTGATGTCCCTAAGTCTGAAATGGTATTTAATCTTGTTGGCCCTAATTCCCCCTGGTACCAAGATATCTATGACTACTTACATTTCCAGATCCTACCACTCAACCTCTCCAACAACAAACACAAGTCCTTCATCTACAAAGCCACTCACTATGCCATCATCGGTGATACCTTATATAGACATAGCTTTGAGAACACCTTACTCAGATGTCTCGACACTAATGAAGCACAAACTACCTTACGTGAAGTACATGAAGGTATATGCAAAGCCCATTCTAGTGGTCTGACCCTAGCTAAAAGGATCATGCGACTGGGATACTATTGGCCTACAATGAAGCATGATGCTTATCACTTTGTGCAAAAATTTTGACAGTTCCAGATACACAATGACCTCATTCATGTACCTGTACAAGAATTGCAACCCATCACTTCACCTTGTCCCTTCACCAAATGGGGACTTGACCTCATAAGGAAAATCCATCCCACCTCATCAAATGGCCATAAATTCATCATCACTACCACTGAATACTTCACGAAATGGGTTGAAGCCATCCCTATGACATTCATCACTGGTAAAAAAATCTCCAAATTCATCCTCAATTGCATCATATGTCAGTATGGTGTCCCCCAAACCATCATCATTGACAACGGTCATCCCTTCAAATATGAGGATGTTCAAGAGTTATGTAAGAAATTCCACATTCAACATCACTTTTCCACACCATATTACCCACAAGGAAACAACCAAGTTGAGGCATCAAATACGACCATAATCAAAATTCTTGAAAAGACTATCAATGGCATTGGTCATGACTGGCACATTCAACTTAACCCTACCCTTTGGGCATATCACACGAGCATCTACACACCCATCGATGCCACTCCATTTTCCCTAGGCTTCGGTTTAGAGGCTATCCTTCCTATTGAGGTTGAAGTCCCCTCCCTACGAGTCTCCATGAATGGGCTTGTTGATGATGAAGAATATCGTATCTCTTGGTTGCATGAGTTAGAATTGCTTGATGAACGCAGACACAAGGCCTTGACTCATCTATAGGCATATCAAAATCACCTTTTTCATAGTTACAATAAAATGGGTTATGATTAGACACTTTGACATTGGTGTCCTTAGTGTCAATGGAGAATCCAAAAAATCAAGTAGAATGTGAGAAACTCGATAAATTTGAGCCCAACTGGCTAGGTCCATATGTCATAACAACATCTTTTGGTTCTGGTTCTTATTAGTTGTCCACACTTCAAGGGGAAAATTTTTCTAGAGCTTATCAATAGCTTTCACCTACGCAAGTTCTATACATGGATAGCTTCAGAGAGCCATGTTAAAACCATAAAAAATACAAAAAAATTGAAAAATAAAAAAAATCGTTACCTTGATGACAACTTGGCAAACATGCATCTTCATGACGATAATTTAAAAAAAAAAATCATGAAAATAGTAAAGAGAAATAAGTCGTCCAATAGTGAAAACCACTTCAGTGGCGCTTTGGATAAGTACCATGGTGAAAACCTAGCAAATAGGCACCATGTGTAGTCAATCTTGCTCTGTCATCTACTATCACTCTACTTGGTCTTCCACCCTAATTCGTCACAACACCTTTACTCTCTATCATCTCCCATTTGACATCCATCATAAGGCCCTGTCATCTTTTTCAAGTGGTTGATGTCTCACATCCTTTATCCTCCATCTTCCATCCATAATAAACCCTTGTCCCATCCCATCCTTGATGGTTAGTCCTAGACCTGACTAGGGGCACATTTCCTATTTCACCTAGTTTCATGGGATTCTACATTGGTCACTAGAGTTTTGAATATTCCCAAAAAGACAAAAAATGTCAAATATTTGAAGAAGACAAAAAAAATCCACAATTCCCAAAAAGACAAAAACAAAATCAAAACATTTCAAAAAGACAAAAAAATTGTGTAAAATTCAAAAATCCAACCAAATCAAAACATGTCAAAAACACAAAAACATCCAAATAACTTTTAAAATCCCAAAAACAAAGTCAGATTCTATCAGGTCAATCTTTTTCATTGTTGAACTACGTTTCCTCTATGACTGGATATAGGCAAGGCCATCTGTTGATGTGCCCCCAAGGCATTAAGCCAGGTCCTTTAGGTGTGGTCAAATAAAATCATGATTTCAGTCTTTTATCATTTCAATCTTTTGAAGAGTCATGTTGAACTATGAGGTCTTTGAGTGCATGACATAGTCAATGCCATCAGTCGATGATCTCATGAGGCCACCTAGGTTAGTCCTTTAGGGTTCATTGTGTCAATCAAATAAGTTAGAAATAGTCACACTTGGACACAAGATAGTCATTGAAACATCAACATTCAAATCATGAACCAACAAACAACATAGTCCAATTAGTCATCAAGTCAACAATTAGTGAAATTG